>JAZGTK010000220.1:0-106872 GCA_036877625.1 Ambastaia sidthimunki
TTTGTCCTCAAGAGGTGGCACCCATGCTACAGCAGTTTATAAGACCCTGGTGTGTATTATTCAATCTTTTATTTCATTCATTTCTTCTTTCTGTCTATCTTCTTTCTCTCTTCTCCCTGTAGATCTCTTTCTCTCATGCACTCTTTCCAAACTTTTTTTAGTGTTCTTGAAAAGGCCCCTGCCTTTCTTGTGGTCTTGCTTGAAACTTATGCTAATATATAAGAGTTGATGGTTTTGTAAACAACCAATCATGTTTTGCCAGCGTAGTGTTTATGTATACGTTTTTAATCTGATCTGTGTTTGCAAAAAACAAATGCAAAAAGATGAGCAGGAGGTCTGTTCAAGAAGACATTTGAGTGCGGCCTCTCTTCCTCTTTTCTCTCCCTCTCTCCCACTTTCTCTACCTCTCTCTTTCTGTATCCCTTCCACTCACTCTCTCTGTTCTGTATGATTCAGTCTAAATCATTGCCAACCATGTGACTAACCCTGTCCCTAGGTCTTGTCGTTTAATTTGCCTCAGTAGCACCTTCATGTATTCTCAATTGATTTATTTCAGTTTTCACTTCTGTTTTCGTCTTTATTGTCGCTATCTAACAACTAATTGAGTGCATGGGATAATATCAAATGCTTGTTGGTTTTAGGGAAGGAACTAGTTAAATAAACAAAGCAGAGGAATAGAAAAGCTTGTTGAAATAAAGCATTTTCCTCCCCATTAGATAGACCTTTAGCTGCATGATTCTATCCCAGAATGCCTTTCCCCCAATTTGCAACTTTATAAACTAGAAGCTGGCTTAATACATGGTTCTGTATTAACAAATACATGTTAATAATAAAAAGTAACAGTTAATAATGAAATTCAACTAAAGAGGGTAGGATAGCATAAAATAGATTTAAAAAAGCATTCATAACAGTGTAGATGCAGTGAAGTGCTTGCAATGTACCTGGCAAATTTCCCTAAAGAACATACATGCATAATAATGTTAATAATAAAAAAAGCCTACATTTCTGAAGTATTGCATCACACTAAGATCTTCTGGTAATCCATTGAACTTAAAGATAAATTTAGTTTTCTCAATTGACCAATTTCTGTGCTAAAACTTTTGATCGTCCCAAGGTGCTCTGAGGTGGTAGTCATGATATTGCGTTAATTATGTGTTATTCCACTTGCAAAGTGATCACACAGGCTTGTTATTTAAAAATGGGTTCTTCCCCTCACTAGGTGCACATCTCTTCGCAATATAAGAGACAATGAAGAAAAAGACTCCGCCTTCCGGGGAATTTGCACCATGATCACAGTCAACCCCGGTGGTGTGGTGCAGGTAAGACACTTCATTCTTACTGATGGCTCTCTGAGTTCTCTGGAAAGTGAAAATGATCTTTGTTTTCTTACCACCACTTCCAGGACTTCATATTTTTTTGTGATGCTGTAGCATCCTGGGTGAACCCAAAAGATGATCTTCGAGAAATGTTCTATAAGGTATATTATTAACTGTATGTTATTTTAGACTGAATCTGCGTTATTGACTTTTTATTCCTGAATTTGGTAAAAGGCTTCAAGATGAATATGTACTTTTGCTTTAAAGTTAAGTGTATGTTCTGTGTTAGATCTTGCATGGGTTTAAGAACCAGGTCGGAGATGAGAATTGGAGACACTTTTCTGACCAGTTTCCCCTTCCGCTCAAAGAGAGACTTGCATCCCTGTATGGGGTGTAAACGTTACCAGGTTAAAGAGGTAAATTTCTATTATCTAGTAAACTTTAAGATTAAAAATGCCAAAACTTCTTTAGTGTAAGACTACAGAGCACTCAGATTTAACGTTTTTTGCTAGATATTATACTGAAGCAAATGTCTAAATTTAGCAAATAAATAGACCTACAGGGAATCTGTGGGCTCAGAAGTATGCTAAATACTGTAGTTTTTTATTTTAATTGGTTATTAAAATTGTACACATACCTTCGCCCCATGCATGTCCTTATAGGGTAGGTCACATTTAACTTACAAAATTTCCTTTTCAGAAATTTTCATGAAGTATGCACATTCCATATGGGCCTACCAATAAATGTATTATACAATGCTTTGAGATCTTATACAAATACATTCTGTAGGGATAAATTCTTATGTCAAATAAATACTCTGCCAGTCTTTTTTTACTGATGCCTGTATATTAATTTGATTCTCTTTCTCTTTTGTGCTACAGCTTATTCACTATGGGAGGATGGGAACCTCTAATACCCAGGGCATATGTTGCCCTTTACCTGGGGGGAAGGGTGGTCTAGCAGGGGTGGGAACCAAACAGCCCACTGGACCCCTCTGGACGGGGTGGGAGGGAAGTGTTAGCTGTGGCGCTAGTCGAAGAAACCACGCCAAGCCAAACCAAAACAGGGAGGAAAGCTTTTTTTTCAACATGTCATAACAATCAACCATAAGGGTGAAAACAAAATATGTTGTTAGTATTTTTTCATCAGGACACTCAACAGGACATCCAGGGGTTTAAAAAACAATGACACCAAGTGACAATGTGTAAACTCTAGTGATGTTTAGAAAATGCTCTGAGAACAGAGATGTTTTGTTTATTTTTTTGTTGTACTATAACGAGGGTTAAGATGGGCGGGTGGGGCGTAAATCTAAACTGGATAAGACCTACGCATGGGGTGATGTAGGGTTTAGCTCGACTGCATGAAAGTGAGCAGACAGTGTTTCATGTGCCAGCTATGCACAGCGATAGATGGCAAATATTTAAAGACAGTAAACGCTTAAAACCACATTTAGGCACCGTCTAAAAGGTAACATAACTTCACAATGTAACCATAGAAATGTACGTCCTCTCATATCACTGATAGCGAAAGGTTGTTCATTTAAGGATTAGATTGGCGGTGCAATGCAAAGATATATGAAGTAAACATGAATAACTTCAGAACTTTTTTTATTTTGTAATTGATATGAACTAAGTTAGCATGTGTAAAGTGAGAGGGAAGTCTTCATAGTAGCACAACTAAGTTAAGATTTGACAGTTGTTCTAAAGTTAATGCTATCCATTGCTCTGTGTTTAGTTTAAATGAGTCTCGCTTACTGGTTTCCTGTGTGGTTTGACTAGTCAGTAAACACTGAACACATCTTTGTTCATTTTTGGACATTACATCATCAATGTCTTTTTCTTAGTTTGCTCAGAGCATGATTTTGAAGATGCTTGTAATATCTGTTTTGACTGACCGGGTTAATCTGGATATTTAGTCGTTTGATTTTGTGCATGTTGGTGGCCCAGTGAGCAATCTATTTTTCTAGCCCCTGATATAGACTAGTTTAAGTAATAATGAGTTTAAGTAATGAGTTTCTTTACTCATACACAATAGGTGATGTTTTCCATTCATTTTATTATTTAATTTTTTTAGTTATTTTAATCTCCTGCATGAAATTAAATGTCCCACATTGTGTTGTCAGATTCTGGAGATTCTAGTGCTTGTGGAGACAGTACATGTGTCCCTCATGTGTGTAGTAGCAAGCCTTAAAAATTCCTGAATGTATCCCAAAGTGTGAGGATTTAGGGTGAGGCTACCATTTAGGTATTACAAACTGGTGCAAAGTTACTGCCACTGCTTGTTTCTGAGATTGGGGAGACAGGATCATACTCATTTGGAATCTCAGAGGTCCATGTAGAAATAAAAATGACTCTGTCATCACTTCTATGACTTTTGGCTGAGATCAAGTGTAGTAAAATAGTTTTTTGAAGTATAGGCTAAGATCTTCAAAATAACACTCAGAAGCTGAGGTTCACTGTGTTTATAAATTTGAACTTCAGTGATTTTCTTATTGTATGGGTGAAGATCTGCAATTGTATTTGGTTTAGAGATGATCATATTCAATTTCAAATAAGGATGTTAGCTGTCAAGCGTTTTATCATTTTAGATCTGAACACCATGGGATACTGCAAGGTGTTTGTATGTGTCTGTGTTGTGTTGGTGTATTTTTGCAAGATGTTTTTTGTCACATTCCAACTGTTTTACATGAATGAATTAGAGAGGTCAGAGATTCTGACAAAGATGGAAAATTACAAGAACAAATAAACAGGATGTAGGCAGATATTACGAATGTGTTAAGTGTGTTGTCTTACACTTTTGAACGCTGCTATTTGTTGTTAATTTCTACTTGAATTTTTTGTTGTAGAGACCTCAGAAGGTATGTTTACTGTTTGTTTTTTTTAATTTGCTGTTTTAATTTCTTTCATGTTTGCCTTTCTCCTAAGTCTCCCATTTTTCATAATTGTAATAATAGAGCAATTCACTGTAACTGATTTTGCTGCTGGTAATTTTCCTTTCTGATGGGCATGTTTTTGTCATTTTGTCACCTTGTAAAAGAATGTAAACTTTTTTTGGGGGATATATGAGTTATAATAGACACTCAAATACAATTCATAGATTAATAGTGTAACAGCTTAACAGGCAGAAAAATAGAAATTGCCCCATGTATGTGAAAGGTTGTTGATTCTATTGATTGTTGATTCTTTACACTTGCACAGTAAAGAATCAAATGGTTTTACATTTTTTCGTGAAGAACAAAATAAAAAAAAAAACTGAAATGTTTCCTCACCCCAGAATGCAGCAACTACTGTATAGTTCTATGTGTGGAATTAGAAAATAATACAAATGAAGTAAACCTTTGCTTAAAAGCTCCCTTTTTCTGATCCAAGAGCAGTTTCATTTATAGTGATTTCCAACTTTTATTTTATAATCTGAATTTGAAGAAATATGAAACTATAGACCGTAATCATTTTTAGGGGCCACCAAATATTTTGGATCATGCAAAGAATATATATTGTATTGTAAAAATTTTGTAATGATATTTGTATGACATTGTTATGGACGTGAGTTCGTTTCACTGCTTGGATCTGTGCATTGATAATAAACCCTTTTCAAAAATCACCGATTACTGAACATATTATTTGTTGAATGAATTTCAGTTACTTCATAAATAAAAGGTGTCAGAACCCAGCAATTTAAGCTATTTTAATAATCTATTACAGTTAAATAAATGAGCATTAAGTCTGATATAGGCATGTATCTGCCTAAAGAGAACTCATTTTTTAAGTAGCCTCACTTACGAACTACAAATATATATTCAAAGTGATCTATTACAGCTTGGCTTTTAGTAACCTCTAAATAATACTATCACTTCGTGGAACGGTCCCAAATGATTATACAACGAAAGCTGTAGCTAATACACAGTTGGCTGATGTCTGCTCCAATTAGAGTGGGACACTATTGCATCATGGGAGTGACGATTCATGTACCCACCACTGTTGTCGCTGTTTTTCATAATCACTTTAATGAAATTTTGAACGAGTGGAGGTGGAGTCTTGTGTTCAGAGGGAGGAAAACCAAGCAGAACAGGAGGAAAAGAAAAACCACCAGACACAACAACATCGGGGGGAGGACAGAGGATTAAGCACGACAATTGATACAACTAAAATTAAGAAGAGAGCCGCTGTGAAGAAGAGAGGAAAGCAAGATGATAACGCCCTATTTCCTGGAAAATTTCTGGGTAGGTTGTTTTTGCTGTCTTTTGATGTGATTTTGCGGATCATCAAACAGTAACTCTTCAACTTAACCCTTCTGTCATTCTTGATATGCTTTCAATGTGCTTGATTTCTGGCGCTATTCCTCATGTTTTGATGCATACTGAAAATACCGGTAAAACATGGTCGGTACAAGCACTAGAGAAGCTACTGGCCTGTTGCCCCCCTCACTTTTCTCGGAGAATACAGTCCAGCGAGACCGGGGATTGGGCCTCATTACACACATTCTAACACAGACAGCCAACTAGAGTCCACCTTGTTCAATCTGATTGGCTGTTGGTCAGTATCTTGGAATGTTTATGATCATGTTCTAAAACACAATTGGATGTTACGGCTGTCACTCAAACTGTTTCCCTCCTCGGGCTCTTCCGTAATGTAGTTAGAAGCGGAGGCCAGAATTTCTTATAAAGTTTTAATTTTGTTTCTGATGTAAATGCAAATGTTTTCTAAATTCCTTTGTTGTAAGTGCATACGTGTCTTTATTATGTTACTTTTTGAATTCTGCTGCCGCTTCAAGGTGTGATTTAATATCCTTGTTTTTTATTACTTAATTTTTACCTCCTCAAAATATGCGTCCCAAGACATATTTGTATTATGTACAATCAAGGGTGGTTTAGGTGTGTGAACATGCCACGTTTGTTTTTATTATTTCTTAAATCTGTCTGGTGTTTCAGGAAGTGAATAACTTTAAAAATAATAACTTGATCCCCCATATACAATGTACAGGAAATAAAAGTAATAAAATGTCTGACATTCACAAAGCTGCTGGTCACATAAATTGCAATGATGTGCAATAAGCATCCCGGAAGAATATCTGGACATGTGCTTTATATGATCGTGGTTTAACCATTAAAGCAGCATTTGATTAAAATGGACCTGGTGAATAAACTGAGACTCATGTTTGTTAAAACAGGAGATGGTGAGGTGATGAGGAGAGATGTGGGATTGCAAAGCTGTTCAGTCTTGTTCTCAATCAAGTCTTTGTGTGGAGGGCTGGGTGGAACAGGGATGCCTATGATCAGCTGTGTGCTTGTAATGCAGGGCACAGGCTTGCACTCATATACCCCCACTTACAGATATCTGTGCTGCTTGCCCATTTCCCTGATCTAGAACCAATAGCACATGCACTCGATGTATTCATTTTGCAATATTACCAAACATTTGTCTGCTTTGGAGGATTGTCTGCTTGTTGACATATTGAATAGGGAATTTGTCCTTTTTTGACATTTGAATGTGAATTTTCTGTCCTTTGACATACAGCTTGTGTGCTCCCACAAATAGCACAAACCAATATTTACAGGTCATAAAGAGCAGGACATATGTTTTTTAACCTACAATTTAAGGTCCAGGATGTGGTTAGCTTAATATGGCCTTTTAAATGCTTTGTTTCTGCAAACATGAAACTGAACACCATTAGGACTTTAAGGAGATTAGAACTAAAGCTGTCAAGCCACAGAAACTAAAGCAAGCAAGGGCAGATTGGCTAAATACTGCAGATACATATCTGCTGTACCTATTACATAATCATAACTTGAAACTCATCTTGTGTGCTCTCAGCCACCTGACACTCACAGGTGTGAACTTCAGAAACACTCTAGACCTCCCACAACAAAGAAATGTTTCAAGGAAACCTTTCCGTCTCGTTCCCCACAGACAGACGCATGTAACCGCATGTTTCCTCTCATGCTGAAGAGTGCAGTGTGTTTTTCTAGAGTGAGCTTTTGACCTTTTCTAATGTGTTACATTCTCCTCTGTTGAGTTTTGGTGGTGAGTGTTAGGACTTGTTACAGTCAGAAGACACCTACAGTATGAAAATACAGTATATCCTGTTGAGTTATACAGTAGAAATTCTTATACAGTTTTCTGATTCATGATTGATGGAAGATCATTTTTTTAAGTTTTATTGTACGTTTACGTTAGTCATACATGGAGTCTAAATGATCATAGCAGTTATTGATGTTTATATGCACATTAATATATGATTAGGGTGCATATTTTGGCCTTTATTCTTAAAATGATTTGAACCAGATGAACAGATGTGTTTGTGTTCAGTGATGGGATGGTTTATCTGTTTAAAACATGGCTCTAAAATGAATTATACAGTGGCCATTTTGAATAGATATTTAGTATATAGTATATAGTAATTACGGCTGTCTTTGTAATGGCTAAATGCTCGTCTTAATATTCAGTCATTGTAAGTTGTGAATGTATTTGAATGTGGTACATTTCCATTAATCCATCTGTAGGACAGATGTCCCAGGCACAAAGGCAGATCACCCTGCTACAAAGAAAGGTCCCGTGAATGTAGTGAAAGGGATCTAGCTGAACCTTGACACTACTGAAGTCTAAACGTTTTGCCCTGCTTATTGTTGATTTACCAGACAGAGGTCTGCTCTCAGAATACCAGAGTCATTATCAGTAAGTGTAAAGATTTGTAGATGCATTTCCTAAGTTTTTAATCAACTGTCAAACATTCACTTTGTGCCATCATAACTAAATAATTTCCTAATTGTAAAATTAATGAAAATACAGTTTTGATGACCTCATATTAAGAAGCTACGTTGAAGATTAATTCTTTTAAAGATTACTTAGTTGTTGTTTTTTCCAAGCTAGCTGAACAATTACTGTTTAGATCTTAAAAATGCAGTGCAGTGTCTATGTTAGGAACAAGTAAATCTTACTTGGCACTGTGAGTGAAGTTAGTATAACTGCACTCATTTTATTGTCTGTCACTAATTCAAGAAATGCGTGATGCATGCTAATGCGATTGCAAAACAAATCTGTCATGAACTGCTTTAAACAAAAATCCAGACAGCGTTGGCTATGCCAATTTCAGCATGCTTTATGAAACCTACTGGGTTATGGTAAGCAGATGGCTGTGGAGTAAAGCATGCATTAAACCATGCTGTCTCTCTGGCTGTTATCTCACCTGCAATACTACATTTAGAAATATCTGTTGCATTTAAATCTGTTTGGGGACTGATTATAGTCTAAGAGACTGTTAGAGCATTACATTGTATGATGCTGTTTTTTCATTATGTAATATTATGTACATTTTAATATTTACTTAGAAGCCTCTTACATGTTGCTTTATTACATGTATTTTTATTTTAAACCTCTCTTTTTATTTTAAACCAGTATTCTCAGCTACATGATCAAGTATACTGATATTTACTTATCCTCAGACACACTCATTTGTGTGTGTGGTCTTGTGGTAGATGTAGTATTTTGGCTTTAAAAATACATTTAGTCTGGTTTGACCCTAGGCAGATTTGGTTTAAATCCCCCACAGAGATACATACAAACAGATAGAAACATAAACATAGAAAAAGGCATATTCTACAACATTAGAATCGGTAAGCATTTTCCCACGCTCAGATTATCAACCGTGTGCTTTGCTTCTTATTTGTTCCTCACGTCTGGAATACAGTAGCTTGTTTTATTAAACAATCTTGCTCATTTGTAACAGGTTTCAGATATTTAACACATTTTAATTCTTTAAAGAATAATGATAATCTGTTATAACTTATTGTAACTTATTGTAATTGTACCTCATTTTTATGTTTTTTTTTCCAGGGAGAAAATGTAATAATAATTATATGTTTGTTTGTACTGATGTTTGAGTTTGTGCTTTAGTATTTTAATTGCTGAAAGCTGCGTTTCAGACATTTCGCAGCACTTCCTCTTTATTTTTGCTTTTCTTCTATGAGGACGATCCTTATCTCAACTCTCCATTTAATCACATGAGCAAAACGCAATAAATGATGCACAATTTTATTACAGCAATGTCAGGTGCAAAAGCACTGTGTTAGCAATAAGAAAAGACTATTAAAAGGTGAACTGAAAAATAGAGTGAAAGCAAAGTGCATTTCTTCATTAAACTGATGATCTGTGTATAAATGTTATAATAGACATGGATGGTGCTGGTATACAAAGTGTAGACGCCCGAATTAGTTTCCTGAGTTTGTTGTTATTTTTCTATTGTTTTTTTAATATGAAGGCACTTCTGTAGAGCTTTGCGTTCCTGTAGATGTTTTTCAACAAGCACAGTGAACTATAATTGCACATACGATCACACACATCTCAGTTGTCTTTGCTATACAGGAAACACACAGGAAACACACTGTATGATATTTGCTGTGTCCACAAAAGCTGAAGTGAAAGTCACACAGTCAAAACTTGAGAACAAAGTCTCTTCGCTTAGATATACCTGTTCATTATATACATTCTTTTGTTTTCTACACAGGTAATGCTCATTACATCTGAATTAGTCAGTTTATTGCTTATTCACATTAAACTGAGCTGCATCTAAAATAATGTTTTTTAAAAACTAGGTTGAATAGTTGTAGTGGGTGTTTCTTAATACAGTGATTATGGATATATGAATTGATTAGGTCAAGCTAAAAGTAGCTTTTTTAAGTAGTAACTTTTTTGTTTTGCTTAAGTTTAATTCATTTACTGTGATTTTTTTTTTTGGCGGTGTGCCAGATATGCATTTACACTCTGATTTTTGAGCAATGCAAATATAATAGCACACCAAAGTTGTTTGTTTAATTTGAGTCATTCATGTGATGTATTAATTTTAAATTAATTGCTAGGGTTAAAGAAGGAGTCAGAAAACTTTTTTGACTTTATCTAGCCTAATGAGTCTTTGCATGTTGGCATAGATTACATTGGAGGGTTGATTCGGTTCACTTTAAACTTAAATTATACTTTAGTTATACATTAGTTTATGACTTGGTTTACTAAAAATTTTTTTAAATCCTGATATTGGACACTGGGCAGCATTGTAACAAGCATAGTTACCGTGAGACCTTTTATATAGTTCAAGTGTATATAGTTTTGTGGCCCTGTTTGTTTGTTTTTCTTATTTTTCAGGGAAGTAATGTAATGATATTTCGTTCACCTAGTGACTTTTTATTAATTTGTTTATTCTTTTTGCCAGGGCGAAAAAAACAATGGATTTGATGTACTGTATCATAACATGAAACATGGCCAGATATCCAGCAAGGAGCTAGCAGAATTCATCAGAGAAAGGTAAACCCTTTTTATAACTATTGCACTGTTTTGGTCTGTGTTGGCTTAATTCAGAATATAATTATAGAATGTGACTAAATGTTGATTACAGCTTTGTCATAGTTTCATCTCTTTTCATATACAGTGAACTGTGTAGCATTGATTAATATATAGTAGGTCAGTCTCATGTCACTTATGTTGTATTCAACAGCATAACAGGGTGTTATGATGCACTGGCTTTTGCTGAGGTGAAATGACCAGTTTTCAGTGCTGTCTTTCCACATTGACATCTACTAATAATTTTGTGCCAGACCCAGTGTGATCTATGGCTCCTATTAACTAAACAGTCTGAACAAACAGATAAGATTTCATCACTTGCACAGTGACAGTGTGGATGGAGAGTCAGTCACTAAAAATTTGAAAAGCAAATTAGATTTGTGTGCAGTTTGTACAAAGCCAGTGACATTCACAATCAATAGTCTTTTTCCACACCTACAAAAATCAGGGCCTTTAATCACTCTTTAATCACTCTTGTGGACTTCCACAAGAGGGCATCACAAAAACCCTTTTCTTGAAAGGTTAAGAAAATAAAGCCTTTTAATCATTGGCCATAACCACCAAGAACATGCTTGTTTTGTATTTGTATTTACCTTCACCAAGCTTTTTATCTATTTCTGACCTTTTCTCTCCTGAAATGTGCACAGTAAGTGTTAAATTGTTCCCCTGTCCAAGGGTTAAAGCTCTCTTTAGTGTCTCACACAGAAACTCATACAAACATGAGAAATATTTCAAGGTTGTAAAGCTTTTCCACAGGAAACTATTTTAAAAGTTTTCTCACAAAACCATCCAAATTGTTTGCTTTAAGTTTTACCTGAGTTTTCATGTCAAGCTAACGGAAAGAATTTTCACGCTGATAGATTTAATATGAGCCGAGAGTTTAAACTGTCTTTTGAACTTTATGACTGACAGCTATGTTTTGCAACCGTCTGAGTATGAGTGATTCACAGTACTTTTGCATTCTTAAACAACGTACCGTAGCTTTATTTTTGACTTATGTTGAGGTTGTTTCTCTTGTCACTGGTATTGTAAGAATACTTTAAGGTCTGTTGGTAATACGGTTTGTAAGAAAATCTGTAAAATCACTTAGCCACAATTTGTCTAGATGGGGAATGCGTGTGTGTGTCTCCCCCTTGTGGACACTTGTCGTTATATCTGCCAAGAAGTTAAACAGAACCGATTGTTTGGTGATTTGATATGAATCAGCAGGATTTTGGATTCCATGTCATCATTGGGGTTTGATACATTTTATTCATGCAATTAATAGTTTCCCTTTTGTTTTCTCAGGGCCAACATAGAGGAGGCATATTCAAGATCAATGACCAAACTGGCTAAAGCTACCAGCAACTGCTCTCAGCTAGGGTAAGAGTGTGTGTGTGTGTGTGTGTGTGTGTGTGTGTGTGTGTGTGTGTGTGTGTGTGTGTGTGTGTGTGTGTGTGTGTGTGTGTGTGTGTGTGTGTGTGTGTGTGTGTGTGTGTGTGTGTGTGTGTGTGTGTGTGTGTGTGTGTGTGTGTGTGTGTGTGTGTGTGTGCCCAGTGGGCTTCATTATGGATTACACCATTTCAACCTCTCTGGGGCTTTGTCTGTGAACAACAGTACCATGAAAGCTAAGGTTCACAAAACAAGTAAGAAAATAATACCCACAGCTGTTCATTGTGCTCTTTTGTACATCACTTACCTGTTTGCAACGTATAGGAATTTTTATTCTATTTATTTTGGCTGGTTGCTGTACTTTCCATGTTAATGCTAGGCATTTTTTTTCTGGCATAACTTCATAAGCTACTTCAAAAAGATCTGCTGGAAAAAAGCAATTAACTCTCTGTTATTTTTATTATGCTTCCAGAATTGGCAAATTTTGTATTATGACTTTTTGCAAAATAAAGTTATGGTAAAAATGTTATTAAAATGATGATTGTGAGAAATTAAAGTGTGTGCTTTTCATTGATGTACAGTCCTTTATTTCACTGAACATTATTTTCACTCTGGCATATATTATGTTGTCATTACAGACATTATAGTGTCATTAAGGCGTTTGCAGTTTGCTAGTACAGAACTATGTCCATTAAAAACACTCATGAGCAGTGGAATTTATCAGCTATTGAGAAAATAAACACACCTTGGTGTTAAATCACGTTTAACACATTTCCCATTTTATTTGTACTATATGAGAGGAGTATTATATGTGTTCCACAGGACTTTTGCCCCAGTGTGGGAGGTGTTTAAACACTCCACAGAGAAACTGGCTCTGTGTCACATGGATCTGGTCCGCAAGCTTCAAGAGCTCATCAAGGAAGTCCAGAAATATGTAGAGGAACAAGCCAAAAATCATAAGAAGGTATGAATGCTGCCATCATTATTGGCCCTTGATTAATACCCATGTTCATTTCTTCATAGCGTGCCATATGCCAAAATATAAACCCAATGTCTCTTATTTTTCAACTAAATGAGTCAATCTGCAGAACACATGGCAGTCTATAAAATTGGTCAGGGTCTGGATTTTAATTATCTTAAGCTAAAACTTGAAAAACTTGCTTTTCTTTAGAATCTTACAATCAGGCCCTTTTGAAAAATCTTAAAAATTGTCTTTAAAGTTTTTGAAAATTAATTTAAAAGAAAATGTTTTTTTCAACTGCGGATTGTTTTTATGATTAAAACCCCCGAATCATTGGAACGATTGCACACATCATTAAAGGCTTTTCCTAGATATAAAAAAAACATTAAGAAGGTTTAAAAATATAGTTTTGTGTCCTTAAATATTTAGTTGACTGCAACTTCTGTTTGTAACAAACAGAAAATAAACAATGCTATTAAATAATTTTACTAAATTTTAAAATTACACTAAACATAAGAGCCTTTATATTAATATATTAACATAATACCAGGACCTAACAAAACTAGCTTAATCATTATTTTTCTTCAAAAGTACTTATATGTAAATAGTAGTGACTGTGTGTATCGAATCGATAGCCATTTTACTGTTAGACAATGTTGTTTTTGGCAATAGACACAATTGTGCAATTATTCATAACACTCGCATTTTTAACTACTAACTAATGAAAACAAAATGTACTTAATAACAGACATGAGTCATAGTTTTGATGGGTGAAAACAAAAATAATTAAAGCTAGCAAATTTATAATAATATGGAATCACAGAAAGTATTTATTTTACCCACTTGAATAGTATGTTATAGGCTGACTCATTTTTTTAACAACAAGTTCTTCTGATAGTTTAGAGAAATCGTACATTTATAGTAGAAATATAATTTTATTATATTTCACTAACATTATTTATTTTTACTTTTTTGTTATTATAAGCAATTAAATACAATGAGGCTATTTTTGATCTCAATCTTATTGTTAATGATTCTTCTATTAAATTCTCATCACTGTTAAAAGAAAAATGACTGTAGGTTGAATCAGCTTGAGAAATGTTCCTTGACACTCATGATAAATGTTTTACAGTTTGAGTAATATATAATTATTTTTTTACATCACACTAAAGAGAATGAGGCTTTATTGCATTATGGTTAGCTAATAAGAGGAGTGCTTAATTGTCATGTAAATAGTTAATACACAATGCAAAAACAGGTTTCATTTTCTTTAAGCTAAAAATAAATAAAGCTGTAACGTTTAATGCAATGGAAAATTAATTTCACGTTGTTTGATGGATTGGACTCATTTTGAGTTTGATCTGGAGTCTGGACTGTTAATTTTAACAGCGACTCTAACATGTTTGTTTTTCAGGGATAGAACAGTCCATTAGCTATGACATCATCCTAACAAGTTCCTGGTGACTGATTGTATGTTCTCAGTGATGTCATATTTTTCATTTAGTATTAAGTGTGAATGCATGATTGTTTTAGTAAATGTGTAACTGGCAAATATTACAGATGAAAATGTTCAGGTTTTTTGGCTTGCAGACAAAAGAGGAAGTGGCATCCACACTGGAGGCTGTGCAGAATATCCATAGTGTGTCACAGGCCTTACAGAAAAGCAAAGAGAACTATGTTAACAAGACGCTAGAACAAGAACGCATGCGCAAAGAAGGAGCCACGCAACGCGATATGGACAAGGTACACAAAATGGATGTCATCGGATGTCATCCACACACATTTTTAAAACTTGTTCACATTTCATAAATAATTAATTGTTTTAAAATAGTAGGACTGTAAATGTGGCAGTTTAACAGATGCTTATTGTAAAATTCAGACCCTCAAGAATGTCCACACTTCATGATCCGTACGATCCTCTGTGGAAGTCTTGCATTTTGTCTTGCGTGTTTGCAGGCTGGATTGAAGGTCAAGAAAGCCACTGAGGCCTATAAGTCATACGTGGAGAAATATGCCACTGCCAAGACAGAATTCGAGCACAGAATGACAGAAACCGCACAGGTATGATCCTGTCAGGCATCAGAGTGATTGTATGTGTGAAGTGGTTGATTAACTTCTGTACTGAGTGTATGTGATGTGTCTGATCACAGTTGTGAACTCATTGTAATCAGACACACTATCATGTTAAAATCATCTCACCTTTCCTCCACATAAACAAAACTGATTATTAAATCCCATGCTTGAGCAATAGAATTCTCAAACACACAACCTTGTTATTGTTGCTTACTCATATGATCCACACACACATGCACCAACACTTGTGGTCACACATGCTCTGCTTCATGCTGTCATTCTCATAATTCCACTCATTTCCTTTCTCTTCTTCTCTTTAAATCCTCAAAATCCCAACTGTCAGTCTAAAAAGAGCATAAACAGCAAATCAGGCATACAGCCAGCCTTTATACACACGCAATCACACACACATTATCACTGTGTGTGCGTGTGTGTGTGTGTGTGTGTGTGTGTATAATAGCGCTCCTTAGCCACCCAGACCACCCAGTTTGGATATTAATAGAATAAAGCCAACAACATAAGAAGGGGTCTTATGTAGACATGCACATATTGGACTGTGGTGGAAAATAAATTCTGGTCTGATGCATCATTTCTTATGTCTGCTTTCATCTGATGCCATTTTTTCCCATCACTTTTTCCCATAATGACTTAAAGTATCATTGTGTATTAAACTGATTTTGTACTGTTTCAGATCATTTAAACGTTGTGCTGTTTAATGTACAGAAATTTCAGGACATTGAGCAGGAGCATGTCTTGAGAATGCAGGAGATCATCCATTCATACTCTCAGTCTGTTGAGGAGACGCACATACAGATCGGAGAGGTGAGCAGACAAACACACAACAGGTTTGTCATTGTAGTTACTGATAGATAGGAAAAAATGTTGCCATGAAGGTACTGAAACAAACTCTTTATTATCTTTGTTGTCAGAGATTTTAGATGAGCGTATGAGATACAGCTGTTGTATCATCTTGTAGCTATAGAGGGCGCCAGAGATCCTTATATAAAGAAATCGCACAAACCTATAAATGTCTGGTGACGTCTGATCAGTTCTTCTGTCGATAATAAGTCCTGTTGTCACTCTGGTTCAAAGTGATTTGTGGCATATGCAAACCCTGTTGCATATGTATCCAACAACAACTGACCAAGTGCATGCAGTCTCATTCAAACACACCCACAGTAAAACAAAGTCTATGTTAGGCATTTCACTGTTTATTGACCACAAAACTGTTGCATCCTCTGGTCAGGGCTTCCGCCTAACCACACAATTTTGTGTTCTTCTTGAGCCTGAAGGAAATAGGATTTGAAGTTCTAGATAATTTTTCTGTGGTCGTTATATTTATCATTTCTGTGCATATTTATGAGTTGAGTCCTCTTTCAAGTCTATGTGAACTATTTCCACGAAGACTGCTTGTCTGTCTCTGCGTCTGTCTTGAGAAGGTTTTGTGGGATCTAGGTATGACATCTGTGAAATGGCAAAGCAAGATAATACAATAATTGAACGTGTGTGTAAAAGATAAAAAGCAGCAACAACCTGTCCAAAATGAGTTTTGAGCTTGTCACCGTAATTCTTCTTTCTCTTAAATAAGGCTTAGACATATCATATTTCATGTCACAATTCCCTAAAAGCTATAAAAACAAAGACACAAAGATGGGTCACCTGTGGAAACACTGTCACTATTCCAGTTCCCCTGGTAACCTGCTAAAGCCCACTCATGATCAGTGGGATTATAACTGTTTACCATCAACAAGGAATCTTTATTGATTCAGTTCTTGTCCATGTATAATATATATATCATTCTGGGCTCATACCTATATATCTACTATATAGGTACAACAATTCTTTTGTATACCATATGGCAATCAAATATTGTTCTTCCATTTTACAGAAAATGATTACTGGACAAAATTTATCTGTACATTTATTTGTATCAAATTGTCTTGCAACGCCATGTTTAATTTTTATGTTGCATTTTTTTTATGAAGGTACAACAGGAGTTTGTGAACAACATAGAGAACACTTCTGTTGAAAGCCTAATACAGAAACTGGCAGAAAGCAAAGGGACGGGTAAAGAGAGACCAGGTAACTAAACACCACACTTACAGCATTAAACTCAGCACTGAATTGCTCTGCCATTACTATTGATGTGATTAACAAGACTGAGGTAATGAGTTCATTAACTGACTGCATGACACATTTCTGTAGGGCGTTAGAAATCAACATTAAGGTGCACTGAAAACACACCGGAGTATGTTTTGATTTGATTGCTGTAGCGTGGAGATGTTTACACAAGGTTTTGTGGAACTGTGACCCTTACAGGGGTTTTTAGCCCAGGTCTCAGAAAGCTCTGGCCCGTCACATGTTAACAGTACCGTCACATGCCAAGTGGAATGTCGAGTTCACCCACCTTAACTCAGGATTAAATCACTTGAGCTAAATCGAGCTTGACACAGCTACACGTCCCCCCGCTCTGTTTATCCTCACTTATCCCTCCGTGGTCTTTCGTTTGACCTCCTGCTTCTACTTCCTTTCACAGGGTGGAAGTTGTTTCACACAGAATATAATCTCACTCGAAACTAAAAGGATGCAGAGTGTTAAATTAATTAAACCTGTTTAGCCAACAGTTATGCTAACAATATTAACAGGCTTTTTGTACGCTTGTACGATAGTCACTGGAATTTGCCCAGTGTTTGGGCTCTCGGTCGCCCTCCATTTGTTTTGACAGCAGAATTAATTGAGACTAAAAACTGTTTCGGGCAACAAAACATTTCTCCCCCACATCAAGCTGTTCATTAGGAATTGAGCCGCTGTCTGAGCAATAACCTGTGTGGCACACTGATGACATCAGAGCAGCCCGAACTAGTATAGAGAGAGAGAAAAAGGTTGAACAAACTTTATACCACGGAAACAATCCCAAAGTGACATGCTGGGCTTTGGGGAGGTGGCTTGAGCAGTTCTGCGATACCCAGCAGGGCTGCGAACTGGCCTTCAGCCAGACACGCAAACTCTCCTCACTGCTGCATCCGAGAAGCCGTGCTCAGCATATGCAATTTTAAAACATCCTCGGTTAATGCATGATTGCATGCGACTCTCATATACAAACATGTAAAAGCACACACAGATGCATTTAACTTATCTAAATAAGGACATACTATTGACTGTAATATTTGGGTTTTTCCTATAAACCATTTTTGTTATTTATATTTCTGGAGGCATTTTTTATAGCATGTTTTTCTTACGGCTAAAAACACACAAACACTCATGCATTCACGTAAACCAAGCAGTATGTTTATTTAGACAAATTTGAACACAACCCACTTTTTCCCTATTTAGGTAGCATTGTTGTATCTCTTGTTTGGATTTGTGTGCCTAAATATTTTTAGATGGAGCCCAGGAGTATTGTCATTGTACAGTTCCTCACATGACTTCTTCTGCGACCTCTTGGAAGTGTCTTGCTTTTTTGTTAATTAATTATATGAATTTATATGATCTAAGGATTCACTAATTTAAGTTAAGCAAGTGTGTATATCAGTGTGTTTTGAATTGACAGTGTATGACCTTTAGATTTGACACTTTTGTCTTGAATGAATCCTAATAGAGAGATCCAGCAGTGAGCTGATCTGGTACAGTAGAGTAGATCAGTCATACTGTATGTCCGTCACCGTGTGTGATGTTGGCCTGTTGTGACTGCGCTCAATAGTGCGCATTAGGTCCACCACTCTCCAGAGAAACACTATTGAACCGCTTTAGTTAAACATCACACACTTTTTTTTAGGTCAAAGCATTTTATTTGCAATGAAAATAATGCCCTGGGCTCTATTGCTAGTGTCTGGTAGTAGTAAAACGCCATCCTACGTTTTCTTGAACAAGCATTAGCTTTGACTCACATTGCCACAAAAGAAAACCGCTCTTATAGCACCGAGGGGCATCTCGTCCCTTCACAGACAGTCACGAAAGCACCCAATTAATATTTAGATGTTGGTCATGGTGTTTACCAAGGGTGTATAACCGGACTGGCTGTATTTAAAATTCAGTTCGAGTTTATGTGAATTCTATTATTCCACATTTTAACCGCATTTTGTAATAGACCAATAAATACTTGGCTGACATGTTGGTTTGTCACAAAAAAACCCTGAGCTGTGAAACTGTCAAAATCTGTCTGATTGTTTGCTTAAATCCTTTTGTAAGTGTGACAGTGTGGAAATAGGTCACGCCAAAAGTGTAAAAGCTAAATATTCAGAGGTAAATATGCAAAATTGATGAGCGTGTAATGAAGCGTGTGGTTTGTTGTCTTTTACAGGCATTTATGTGTTAATTTACTGTATTAGCAGCATATACAGCATTTGACTCACTTCATTGTATGTGTTTGTTGTGATTGGATTTGTTTATTTGATCTTTTTTGTGGCTGAGGCTAGAAGCAAAAGTGCTTCCATGCGTGATGGAGTGTGTGTGTGTGTGTCTGTGTGTGTGTGGTGTGCTGGCTGTAAAATAAAGGTATCGAGGGATGTGAGGTTATGCTGTCACCAGACCCACTGATAACGCTGTGCATATTACAGTATGTACAGTACAGTAATTCTTTAATTTAAATAACACGTCATGTCTTCAAATAGTATTTGTTTGTCCGTTTTCATTACAGGGCCGATTGAATTTGAGGAATGTAATGTTTCAGCCGCCACTGAAGGTCTGCATTGTTTCTCTAATTTTTCTGTTCCTTTTATTCTCATTATTGTTACACATGAAAATATTAAATATACAATTGCTTTTTAATTTCTGTAATAACATCTCTTTGCAACAGCCCACTGTTAGTTTTGCAGCATTTTCTTCTGTTTGAAAATTAAAAATACACATTCCGCTGTATTTGTCTATATTTATCAGTCACTGCTGTGTGTGTTTAGGTGTCAAACCCAGAAAAAGGATGGCGTTTGTCATACCGGGACGACGAAGAGAAAAAGACACAGATTCCACGTAGGTGTTAATATTCTGTTGCATAATATTCTGTTTCTGTAATCATTTTTAAACTTAATAGTATATAATTTTAAAAGAATGTTTTTTTGACCCTGTAAAGTAACAATATGTAATAATATGGAAAGTTTTGTCTGGTTATTTAAAAATTGTTTTTGAATTGTTTTATTTGCATAGTGATTTTACATTTATATTAAAATCCAGTATTGTTTTTATAATTTCAACTTTTTTCTTTGTCTTGAATAGTGAGTCGGCTGAAGTAGAAGCTGTTGTAAGTATTTTTGTAATGTTAAAACATCTAGAATTGAGACATTTAATTATATTATATAGAAATTAGTTTTACAGATAACAGAAATTATATGCATAAAAAGATATTATGAGCAGCCAAATACATTAAAATTAACAGTCAGTGTTAGATATTGTGGCTTGGTAGCTTGCTAAAACGGTTTTTGTTGAATTTAGCAATATGAAAATCATTTTGCCTGATCAAAGAATTCTCTTTCTGCTTATATAAAAAATAAACTCGCATGCACAAAGCTGCTTTTGTTCATACTTCTTTCAGAACGCCTCCAATGGAGCTCCCCCAGGTTTCTATGGTGCTATAGATCTTCATAACGCAGTGAGTGGTGACCTAATATTGTTAAAGGATTGTCAATAATTCTTACAATGTTAAGTAAAGATAACATCACCAGTTGTTTCTGTTTGGGAATCGTTTACATTTTTCTCGCAGTATTGCTAACAACAGTGAGTTTTACCTCGGTCTGACTCTCCTTGTGTTTTGATGAATTGAAGATTGTGAATAATGCGTTTTGTAAGAGGTGTGTCCTGTTTTCTGCAGAATGTGCCTCAGTTGGACGAGGAGGGCTTCTGTATCCGACCAGAAATCGAGAATGATATCCTTGCTTAAGATCCATCTCTTCCACTCCACCCATCCCTCACACACGCTTTCATCTGAGCCACAGAAAGATTTTCCTTTTTCTTTCATATCTTTCATCGCCTTTGCTCAATGAAAACTCTGAACCCTTTTTTATGGCTTTGAAACGGTCTGATATCGTTCTTTGTTGTACTTTTATCTGAACCGCAGCCAAGCCGTTCCTTTCCCTCATATTTTCGTTTTTCTTCTGTTTTCTTTACCAAAGCTGCTCCATCACACCATGTGAACCAGAATACATGTGGAAAAAACAGAAAACCTCATCTTCAAAGTTTCAACTCATGATCCTATAGATGAATTTTCATACCATCACGCCACATTTTTTCTGAACTGTTTTCCTTAATGGCTTTTGATCACATGCCAAAGAGAACTCCTTTTATTCGTCCAGTGACTCTGACGATGAGGATGAGCCAAGAAAGTTTCACGTCCAGATCAAACCCGTGCAGACCAACAACGGCACCCACCAACACAAAGCCAACATAGATGAGCTGAAGGCCTCTATTGGAAACATCACTCTCTCGCCCACCCCTGCTGTAAGAGACACCTCACCAACATACAGACTATGCGTGAAGTTCCCACTGCCACATAGTTTTTCATTTTGCAAAGAAACATTAAAGCAGTTGTAGCACAACTGTAAAAAGCATGTTATGTTGCATTCACATTCATTCAAACATGGAATAATGGTCCCTGGTCTCCTATATAAAGGGTGTTTGGTCTGGTTTGTGCGGCATGACCAAAGAGATTTCTGATTGGTTGATGTAATTTACAGTCATGGTGCTAGCTCTCACACACTTCATATCTGTCTCTTCTACTGTTTTCCCTTGAACGCCATTGTCACAGTGGACACTAGAGGGCAATATTCTCTTATGTTGTTCCCAAAGTGGTCTCCTGTCCCTTCAAAGTAGCTATAAATGCATTTACACATCCTGATTTGTGTGCCTGGGTGCAAATGTTGTGCAAATTGTGTGTGTGTGTGTGTGTGTGTGTGTGTGTGAGAGAGAGAGAGAGAGAGAGAGAGAAAGAGAGATTGTTACACACCTGTAGTCAATATAAGGTTTTAACTGGCTCAGTGAAAACAATATTGTTAAAGCACAGATTAGTTTTGAAGGTTAAAGCACGTTACCAGTGAGGGAATGAACATAGTCTCGGTTAATCATCAGCACACATCTGCTGTTGTGTCTAGAAATAAATTGTTATTCCATCATTTAGCATCATGGATAAAGTGTGTGTGTGTGTGTGTGTGTACAGTTGTGTGGTCAAGTAATTCCTCCTTCACTCACTATAGGCTATAACAATCAGTACAGTTAGTCAACTGTGTATGTGTGTTACGTCTGTGGCCCATCTGTGTGTGTTTTGTTGGTAAACAAACTCATACAACTTCCTGCTTGAAACTCTTGCCACAGGAAGCACGGGGGGGATTCTGTTTCTAATGAGTAAGATTACGTAGGTAGACACATACACAGAGACACATCAAAGCTAGAATTGTTCCCATAAGAAAGGATGTTTAATTAAAAAAGGCAGCCACTGTCTAGATATGGTCATTTTAATGTGTTAATGTGACTTTTAAAAGAACATATCACCAAAAAATGGTATTTCCTCTCCCTCATGTTGATTCAAACCTGTAAGGGGATGTTTTACAGCTGCTGTTTACAGCGTTTTATCTGTGCAATGAAAGTGAACTGGAACAAGGGCTGCCAAGGAAAGAAAAAGCCACAGAAGCAGTATTACAAGTAGTAAATCAGTATATATGCATGCTAATGCTGTATGCTAATTCTGTACAAGAGTCAGACTGAAATATGAAAGTGTTGCTTGACAGCCATGGTCACCATCACTATCATTGAATTGATAAACAGCTTGGACATTCAGCTTTACAGAACTCCATTTGTGTTCCACAGAAGAAAGGAAGACATACATGTATTGAAATGTATTAATAATGTATTTCTGCAATGACACATCCTGACATGTGCCAGTCTGTGTTTTCAACAAGCACAACTGAGGCAACAGTTTACTTTAGACACCTTTTCTGATGACTCTGTTTGGTTTATTTGAGAGAAATTAACACAGATCTTTTACAGAGACTCTTTTCATTTAACCAGTCTTAAAATTTCTATCTTGTTTCAAATGCGTTCCTTAACTACTCAGGTTAACTTTGGAAACATTAACATGCCTCAAAAACTATATTCACCATAAGTATACACCATATATACACCATACGTTTTTTTTCCTTATTCTGTTTTGTTTGTTTTCATTGTCGTCACATTCATTGTTTATTTCATTTTGTTTGCTTTGTGCTCACTTTGGCGGATGTTTTCACGACAGTTTTGGCCAAGACAGGAAATATAGGTGATGACGAATGCCATGTCATCTGTTATGAATTATTGATATTATTGAGCTTTCCATTTCCCTTTGTTTTTTGTTGTTTCTCTCTCCTCTCATGCACTCTCTCTCTTTCTTGGCTGGTGTGTGGCCTGGGCTGTAATTGAACCCATTTGCCAGTCTCTGCCTATGGGACTAAACCCTTTCCTCTCTGCGTGTGTACTTGCATGCATGCATATTTTGTTTGTGCGTTTCCACAAGTTTTTCCTCATGGTTTACCATTTAGCTGCTTTTCCGGTCTGTATGTTCATTTTCTGATGTTTTTCTTTTCATTCTTTATCGAAATGAGTGAGAGGATTTTCCATTGACTCTGACAGAGTCTTGGGCAGAGATGCTCCATATGAATCACTTTAAATACACACTCACGATAATCCAACCCTTCCCATCCTTGTGTCTTCCCATATTCCCTGTTTGTTGGTGTTTTGCTATCTGACTATTGTTGACATTTCTCAGCCTCAAAACAATCCCAGTAGTAAATTTAGTTGTATTCTCTGCCACTCATTTCCTAATGTTTAGACTGCATGCAGAATATTGTTATGTAAACTTATGGTTTGAATATATAATCTCACCAGTACGGCCCTCCGTTCATTCTTGCGTGTGCGTGTCGTCCTAGGAGGCCGATATCTATTGAATGAATGCAGGGATGAAGCACTTCATGTCCTTTTTTGTTTTCATAACTCCTCTCACTCTCATTAATAAAAGCCTGTTTTCATTTCTAGGTTCAAATGAAGAGGAACCAATCCAGTGAGTATTCCTTTTTCCCTTCCCCTCTATCCTTCTGTCACTCTGAACGTTTGGCTTTGGAAAACGTCTGCCATTTTGACTTCTTTTAGTTTTTCTTGGCTGTGACGTTTCTCGCCAAGTCTCCTTCATGTTGCTCCGGTGACCCTTCCAAAGCCAACTCATCCCATGAGAAAATAAACATCTTCCCCCTTCTTTTCCTCATCCGAGTAGCCCAGCATTGCCTCCTTAAGCCACGAGCAAGATTAACTGCTTAATTGTGTGTTTATGTTTTTCTATCCATCATAATTTTACATTTTTCCAGTAAATTGTGGCTTAAACGAACACAGATGCATGCCAGAATGCAGTGTTTACACTGCGGCGTGTTCTTGCATCAAGAGCGGCGATTTTAACCTCCCAGGAAAGTTTTACATACTGTAAATTCATAAAGACACAAAACTTTAGCTCACAGTAGATACATATGGAGCAATAAACATTTTATCAGAGACATCTCGAGACATTTGTCACAATCTTCAGCATGTGCTGAAATCGATAAAATCTCACCAATAATTCTAATCCTTCGATCCAATACATGCTGTGTTTTATTTGACATCACACCAAGGTGTTAATTCAACAATGACGTTTGCATAAAAAAACACGTCTAGTGGACACCATAAAGAAACTTTTAAGAGCTTTAGTATATAACTTTAGTATTATTTTTATTAAACCCTCTTTACAAACTCCATCTTTCAGATGGCCACGGTCTGCGACTTTAATTTTAATACTTATTATACATCAAATAAGTCTTTCTGTTTGTTTTCTAAATCTTTACAGTATAATACTTTATTAGACTTTGTTAAGTGGCAAACAGACAGGTTGGTTATATTGGAAAAATGAAGGAATATTTAGAACTGTAAATAAGTCATTTTAAATATGCATCTTACACAAACCTAGGAATGACACGGCAGCACACATACCCAAAGTCAGGTGAGTACTTATTAGGAATCATAGCCAGCATACACACAATCGTGTTTGGCCAACGCTGTATTTGTGTTGGTGGGTATGAGGGTTGCCTCTGAAGCTATAATAAATTAACAAAATGTCCAAATGCAAATTTAATTTTGTATCATTGGTATTTCATTTAACCCATTGTGTCTTTTAACACTCTACTGTCAATTATCCTTTGTGTGTAATATGCTGTATGTCTGCTGTATGATTTGGTCTCAAATACATATCATTTAATATACACAATGCTATACAGCTAGACAGTGTCCTACAAGTCCCTAAGTTACTTGCAGATTTAATAACTTTAAATGTATGTATTTGACACTTTGTGATAAATGGAGTTGTAAGGGCATGTGTCTCACAAAGTAAAAGAGCAGATCTTAGTTTTAAAGTTCCAGTTTTAAATCTCTAGTTTAGTACTTAATTGCACAGCAATAACACCATCTTTGCTCAATCAAGTAAGTTTTCCTGTTTTGATAGTGGTTTTAGTCTGCAACAGTCTAGCCAAAACAGTAGTTTAAATACTGACTGATTTGATTAGGTCTGTTATTGATCATAGCATCATATTTACTTTGTAAAACACATGACCAGCAGTTTTCATCTGGGCCTGATGAGCAGCTGATGATTAAAGCCTAAAAATTGCTCATCTGCTAACTTTTGTGTTTTCTTCATCTTTAGGTGATGAGCTGGGACGACCCAAAATAACACAGCCATCATTTAACGAGTAAGAAAATCTTATTATCTGTTCACACTTTTGATGGATTAAATGTATACATCTTTATTGACAGTGTAATCACGTTATGCTTACATTAAGACTCTACCATACAAATGTTAATGGACATAATTATTAGTTTATTAGTATGTGAGCTACTTTGACCTGTTTGATTTTTCTTTATTTTTTTAAGCAGTAGATTCACCAGTAATGACCTGCTGTCTCTGGATCCATTTGGCCCCACCAGCACTGGCTCCTCTGTGTCCCACTCATCAGGTATCGTGCATTCAATACAATTCAGGTTCCAATACAGCAAATACACAGCAAATAACACAAAGCTAACTGTATTAATTCCATTACTACACTAGTAATATATTGCTAGTGAAAATTGCTAATTTATTGCATAGTTACATCTGTCAGAATGTTCAATAGGGTGTTAATACATTATATAAAAGAGACCCTCTGACTCTCTATAGGGTATTTACACTAAATAACAGTATCCAGATTGACAATGAAAGTCATATTGTTCTTCATTGTTCAAACACACACGTGCTGTACAGGCAGATAGTAGTAACTCCTTCACCCCTCCTCCTCCTTCAGCCTGTGGGAGGCTTGTCTTAGATCTGACCTCCTCTATTATTGATGATGCTTACAGCTGGTGAAAGTGTCTGGGCATTTCCAGTCCACAACAGTCGCCTCTAGAGAGCTTGCTTAGGCTGCTGTTGTCACGGAAACCCCCATGTCCTACAGAGACATCATATCTTACTACATCTGCCTCTTCTTTTCCATTTTTTGTGCAATGTAAAAACTTTAAGTTATGTGTTTGATATTTATTTTTGTCCATTTTTCTTTCTTTCTTTTGTTTTGATACTGTAGAAGGAGCTTTTAAAATATATATGAAATTTTAAATGAATTGCTGATACATGAATTTGGTATTTGACATTGGAGTGTCTGGGGTGCATGATGTCTCTGTGTTCTGCCCCACCTCTTTTCTGCACACATCCTCTTTGTGTGAGTATGGAGAGCATTTGAATCTACGCTCTAAATGTCTCTCTCTGTTATGCTTCTGACAACACAGTTTGTGCTTAAGGGCTGTGCACTCTCGACCTTGATTATCCAATTTAAATGGTATATGTAGTTTAACTTAATATAAATATGTGTATAGGAACAAAATGATGTGTAAGCGCAAAAAGGTTCACAGAATTTATGTAATGCACTTTTATTGTTAATGCACAAGTTTTTTTTATTTATATTTGAAATATGAAACTATTTTTCTTTGAAGAGTACCCATGCATGATAAAATTAGCACTTTTTAATACATGACATGGGGTCCTAAGATTTGTGAAAATGCATTATTTTGCTTTATTTTAATTTAATACGATGTATTATTGCTAGTAATAAGCATAGTGATTTGTGCATAGCATTTTTTTTCAAAATCTTTAAAATTACATTTTTGTTTTAAATTAGATTTTAAATCCTGTATTTTTAGATCTCGGACATACGGACCCCACACTGTATTATACATACTTAATGACAAAGCACAAATTGTATGTTATATCCTGCAAAGTACATTTTAAATGAAGCACCTGAGAAAGTTTTGTACCTTTTATACTTTTGTTTATTTCAAACCCCTTGAAAAAATTTTCTCGTGCATGTGCTAGTTTTTAGGAAGAAATATTGTGGGTTAATTTTAGTGTATCTGTAGACAATAGCTTTGAAAGCTGTTGTTTGCAAACAAGTGAGTGCTTTTCTTGCAAATAAGCCACTCTGCAGTTACTAAACGCAAGTCAAACTGTCAATCAATGTCTGACCTTAGCTGCAGGGGCCAATCATAATCCAAAGTTAATTGGCACCTTCAGAGGTTAGAGGGCGGAGTCTGGAGTCCCCATGTCACAGACATTGTCAAACATAATCTTTTTATGGACCTGATCTGGCAAAGGAACAGAAAGAGCAATAAAGAAGATATTAGTAATGTAGTGAGGTATTGCACATCTATTTATAGCATTTTTTCCTGTGTATATTTTTCTGCATTTTAGTAGCTAAATATTTTTAGTTATTTCTTTCATGTCTCTTGATATATTTTGAGTTTACTCAAGTTTATATGGTTTCTTTATATTTTTAAATTTTTTCAAAGCTTTTTCTCAGACGTGGCCTCTCTGTCTTATCACCCTTTCCTACATCTTCTCCACTGCATTTAAATGATGAGGTCTTTGAAGACCCAGGTAACGCGTGTGACATGTATGCAGCTTTAATTAGATAAATAAAACTTCTCTCTTAACAAACACTGCAGACACTGGACCTACAGGCTCAAAAATAACCAAACATGCAAATGATGTTTACAGTTTTTTAACTTGTTGCCATTCTTAAAAACCTTGCAATTTTAAAACGAGTGTTTTCAACATGCCACAGGCAACCTTAAAAATAAATACTGAATTGCAGTTGACTAACATTTTAACAGTGTTAACTATGTGGAATGTTTTTTCTTTATTTTAACATGGTTGGCTATTTCATACCTAATTAGGAAAGATCTGTTTTTTAATTGCTTTACATTTTACCCAGTTTTGTGTTTATATAAAATAGTCTTAATGTGATTATGTGAACTACAGAATTGTATTCCACATTCAAAAAGAGAAAATCCTCTATATACATACATGCAAATCTTCAGTGTGATGACATACTGTATTTCAATTTGCTCCATGTAGTCATTTCAGCATGACTGTCAGTGTAAAGAGTATTTTTACAACCCTGCATTGCTCTCTTCTCTCTGATGACCCTATAACAGAAGTGGATTTACAGCCAGAGCCCACCTCTCCTTCAGAAGTCAGTTTTGAGGTTACAGAGGCTTTTCTGCTTCCCTGTAAACTTCCTCCTTCCTGTCCTGCCAACTCAGGCATCCCACCTTGCCTCCCTTTCACCTCTCCTTCGGAATTCTTTAGTGAGTCTTTTACCACTTCCAGTTCTGGCCCAGCTAGACCTATGAGTGTGCCTCCAGCCCTACAGGCTGCTACTGAAGACTACACTACCCACAAGCCCCCTCTCAGCGCTCCTGTCACCGGCGCGAATGCGCTTTCTTCATGGACCCAGAGTCAATGGATCGCCTTTAATGATACCTTTGTATCATGTCGTGGACCGTCCCATCAAACAGCGAGGCCACGGTCAGTGCCCTTGTCCCAGCAGCCCAAGTTTTTCTCCAAAGTGTCTGCTGCTGACTCCATCACCAGCACTGGGCAAGAGGACAGAATCTCCTCTCTGAGGGAAACACCAGCCAGAGCCGTGCAGGATGGTAATTCTGTGAAGAGTTCTAATCCTGTTTAATTGTTTCATGAGAGTGTGATGTTTACTGTGGGTTTAACAAGGCTGATGTTTTTATGTAGAGAAAACATTTTTAATTACTTATTTTAATTCTTATTGTTTATTTTCATTTAGTCCTTTTTATTTCATTTTGTTTGGTTTTGTAGTGTAAATGTATGCATTAATTTGAAATGGTAACCAGATATTCACCTTTAAGCCATCATACAATAGTCTAAATTACGTCTGTTTACAGTAAGAAAATAATTCGGATCATCAGACTTTTAATGATCAACATAAATTTATGCTTTTCTCATTTAAAAAAAAGTATAATTAGGATGGTTTAAAGGTGGAAAAGTTGTGTCCTAAAGTTTTTTTTATCCTTTTGTACTTTGTGTGTGTGTTTTTTTCAGTTTTCACTTATTGTTTGTTTGTACTTTTTGAGAGTTTATATTGTGACATTGCCACCAAGCATGTGCCTGTCTAAAGATTATTACACTTAATTATAATTCAGTTATAATCATTGGATTTGACCCTTAGCTTGTGTGACGTCAAGCTGACAATTGTTATTTTAAATGTTTTTCAGCATTTTATGGCTTTTGTAGTTAAGCCATAATATCTCAGTTGTGTTTTTTACTATGTTAAGACAGTGCTAATTCCACTCCATTTTTTTAAAGTCTTGCAGTTTTAACATTTGTTATCTTTTTCATGCACAGTACCACCCCCAAACAGACCAACCACTCCCCTGGGCACAGCAGCCATAGTCCCGCCTCCAAGACCATTATCACGGCCCAAACTTCCTGCAGGCAAACTGGCAGGCATCAACGAGTCTGTGAGTAAAATAAATACTTTCAAAATGATTGTTTAAAGATTCACGTTTCATGATAATGATGATGATAAATGCTGACTCAAACATATTTACTAGTTTGGAGGAGTTAATGAAGTTAATGGTTGAATGCAGTGAATAATTGACTAGTTGTTTGCTATTGGCAGGGCCGACCATTCAGTCCTCCCAAAGTGTCAAACTCCAGCCCTCCTCCTGCTGCTCCTCTTGCCCGAGCCGAGAGCTCCTCCTCGCTGAGCTCCAACACCTCCCTAAGCGCCAGCAACACACCGACTGTCGGTAAGTTTTTTTTCCCTCAAACTTGTTTCAAGATGCAGTCGCATTAACATTGTCTACACACGTGTGCATGTATGAGGAAAACTTACATTTACCATATATGATTGTACACATTGTATTTCATCATATGATCAACACATCACTCCATCTTCACCCTTCACTGGTGGGCTATTCTCTTGCCCTGTTTTTTCTTTCCCCTGGTTTTTCCTTCTTTTCATTTTGATTTAAGAGGATGACGTGTTTGTGGGGAAACTGCCCACATTTGAGAAGAGGTGTGAGACGCCCGCAGGTAAAGTCAACCAAGAACCAAGAGGAATATTTTGTCCTAACAGTACTAACCGCCTTCTGAATAATCATCTGACCCTGAACAACCAATCGCATTGCCCCGCCTACTAAACCACGCCCATTTTCCTCTAAATCTTTTTTTGTTAAGCTCTTCTGTGACTCACCATTTGGTCTTTGATGTAATCAAGAAAAGGATTGGTCCATTTTTCCAGCCTCTAAAACTAATGCAACTAATTCACATGATCTTTAAAGTCATTAATCTCTGTTGTTGCTGATTTATTGTAGCTGATGAAGATGCATGACAGAAATATTGTGGATCACAATTCCTCAATGATGTCTTGCCCCCTTTTCTTTTGAACTCGTAATGCTTGTCAGTATAAAGGTTTGGAATGTATGAATTGAACTGCTGTGCTTAAAACTTTAAGAACGCTTTTTATTTCATTTTTAGATATCTAAATTTAGGAACTCTTTCTTGATGTTTCTTTCTCCCTCTCGTTCTGTCCCTCACAGGGACCTCTCGTGGACCAAGTCCAGTGACATTGGCATCCCATGATGCATTGCCCATTGCTGTAGCGTTCACTGAATCAGTTAATGCCTATTTCAAAGGAGCAGATCCCAGCAAGTAAGTTTCACATGATCCCTTTTGCAAAGATTATACAGATCATTCAGACTTTACATACTATACACAAAGCTTCCATGACCATGGAAAACCTGGAAAAATTACGATGTTGTAAAACTCGGATTTCCAGGCTTGGAAAATTCATGAAAGTTAATAATATTTTAGAAAGTAATGGAAGTGTATACAATGAATATAAATGTTTATGGATAAAATTCAGTTCTAAATTAATTTCAGTACTATAAAATAATTCCTTAAACTTTATCCAATAATAACAAATGTGGGAGAAAAGTCAGGAAACAGCAGTGAGAACCTTGTGTTCTTGTCTGTGCACATTGTTAGCAGTTATCACCAACCGTTAAAGCCATTGCACGTAGGTTATGGAACTTGCAATGTGCTTTCGTACAGTAATAAAATATCTTTGTTTTATAACAATTGTAAATCCTTAACAGTAAACATTTATTGTAAATGTACATTCACAGACTCATGTTCATTAGGTTTGTGGTGTCCTGGACTTGTTTCGGTGTTGTTTGGTGTTAAACTATATTGTGGTTTAGCTGTTTAAGCCCAACTGTGTGTTTTAGGTGTATTGTGAAGATCACAGGGGACATGACCCTCTCCTTTCCCAGTGGCATCATCAAAATATTCACCGCTAGTCCATCTCCAGCTGTACTGAGCTTTAAACTCGCTAACACCAGCAGACTAGAACAAATCATGCCCAACCAGCAACTATTGCACAGGTGAGAGTGTGTTTAAATACACAACAAATGCACAAAAGACGCTTAAAGGTAATTATTCAAAACAGCAGTCTTTTCTTCTATATTAGTCTTGAGTCTGGACTAATCTTTGTCTCACACACACTCTTGTTGTGTGGGTTCCTGCCGGCAGCTTCCAGGCATGACTTATCGAATCAGGAGGGATTTGTGATTTAATAGTTGGGCTTCTGGAGTTGTTCTGTGCAGCTACAATGACACATAGCAATAAATTATTGAGTTTCTAAAAGTAGTGTGTGTGTGTGTGTGTTGGTGTGTGTTTGTGCACGTTTTGCAGTGACTCCTCGCAGAGTGACACAAACGCCAAGGACTTCTGGCTGAACATGCCGGCACTGACAGCGTTTCTCAGGAAGAGTTCTGAGCAGAACCCGGCTGCATCTTATTACAATGTGGACATCCTCAAATACCAGGTTCATAGCTTTTCATGCACTTACCTACAATTTTTTCTATATATTGAACTAAAACATCTTTTTATTAAACCTTATAGAACTGTCTAAAGTTTTTAACCATTTCTAAAGAAAAAAAATCAACAAAAAATCAGCTAAAATTGCAGGAGTGTTTGGTCACAGAAAACCAAATGCTTAATTTTGCATGCCATAAAAACTCATATAAAAATATGTATATATACTTAAATGGTCAACAAACGTAAGTAATAATATAGTGACAACGTAGAACTGGCATTATGGGTAAATTATTTGTCAGTTGGTCTGAAACTCTCAATTTTGGCCTGGGCCATGAGGTTATCCTTATGTTGTGCCTTGCCCTGGTAAGTATGGATTGGTAGTTTGTATCTGATTTAGTTAGAATAAATGGGTGTAAACAAAATCTGTATTTTGAGATCAATTACTTCTTCAATGTTCTCCTCATTATTCTGTTGTAGTAATGAGGCCTGAACGCTGATCTTTTTGCCATTCTTTCTCAGGTATGTTCAAACGGGATCCAGTCAACACCTCTGAACCTTGTAGTGTACTGGAAATGTGGTCCTAGTACCACAGATCTGCGGGTTGACTACCAATACAACCCAGAAGCCATGCAGCCCCGGGCAATGCTCACCAACGTACAGATGTTAGTGCCTGTCAGCGGCGGGGTCACTAACATGCAGTCACTCCCTAGTGCCATCTGGTGAGTTTGAGTGATGACATATACAAACATCATAAGGGCATAAATCTTTCAGCCTCATTCGTCATATCCTGTATACACAAACAAACATACACGACTGTTCAGTATAACTGTGATAACATTGTTGTTTTTGAATTAGGAATGCGGAACAGAATAAGACTTTATGGAAACTGAGTGACATCTCTGACAAGTCTGAAAATGAAGGTATGAAACTATACTAACCTCTTAATTGTAACTCAGGGAAAATAATTAAATAAAACATTTAGCTGTTACCCTTTTCGTATTGACCTCTGTAATAAATACTGATTACTCAGAAAATTGTTCTTTCACAGAAGCCCATATGTGTGTTTTATACATTGATGTGATGAATATTAAAAGGTCATAAAGTCGAAGAATTTTGATGTTGACTGTGTGTGTGTGTGTGTGTGTGTCAGGCTCTGGTTCTTTAAGGGCAAAGTTTGAGCTGTCTGATGGCCCATCCATCCCTGCCACCCTGGCTGTTCAGTTCTTCTGTGAGGGCAGCACTCTGTCTGGCGTAGACATGGAACTTGTAGGCTCTGGTTACCGGCTCTCCCTTAATAAGAAGAGGTTTGCCACAGGTAAGAATGAATGTGGACTTCACCAAAGGGCCACAGTCTTCAACTAGAGCTAATGCAAGATTATAGTTGATCAAATAGTTAAAACTTTTTTAAAAATCTACATGGTCACACTTGCATTGATTTCGAAATTTAAAACTATAAGAAAAAGTATTTATTTGATTTGTTGATCTGTGTGGTTTAAATTCATAATTGTTCCATGGGAATTTCTTGGATTATTAGCACGAAACTTGTAGGAAAGGATAAAATGTGTGCAACATCCGTAATCCAATGCTGAATTTATGTCCTGGTGTATAATATTTGGAAAATACATCTCTTATTAATTATTAAAAGTATGCTAATAACTTAAATGTCAAGGAAGAAAACTTAATTAAAATTAGGATAACCTCGGGAAGACAGCATATCAATGTGTGTGTGTGTGTGTGTGTGTGTGTGTGTGTGTTCACAGGTCGCTATATGGCTGACTGCTGAGTTTTGAGCCGAGCACATGAAGGGAATCTGGAGGTGAATCTGCTCATGCAGCTGTTCTGTTACTGCTTCCCGATGATGTTTCTGGAGGATCTTTAGAGGGATGGAAAAGAGGGCTGTCTGGGTGAAGGCCTCGCGCTTCTGTTTCCTCTCCACATTCTGATCCACTTCCAGTGAAGCACCTTTCTGGAGACCAGAGGGTTTTATACTACAGTAACATAGCACTGAGTATCAAACACTGTGTAAATAAAACACAAATAAACAACAGAAAAGAAAAAGGAATTTCAGGATATTGGTAAATGAAATGATTAATCTTTGATCTATTCAGACTTTTATAAAGTCAAAACGGTAGCGTTTGTTCTTTTCATGTGTATAGTTAACATTTGTAATATGAATTTTATATATATATAAACACAAGCGTATCTAAGCAAAAAGGAAAAGAACTGCACTAACAATCTTTCTGTATATTTGTTTAGCATTAATTTTTACTTTGAAGTCGCCAAAAGTGAGTTACAGTGATAATGAAGAGAACGATAAGAGAAATCGGCTCAGCACTGCTCAGTCTGTGCTTACAAGGAGGCCTTAAAATGCCATTGGTAATTTCCATAGCTCAGCATTACATCATCTGCTAAATTCAGTTATTTCTTTCCTATTTTCATTTGTTTGTTTTTTCTGTTTAGATGTCTGTGTTTTTCATTATGAATGTGCAATGAAGATTTAAGCTTTCAAAATAACGTTAATGGGTTGGTGGTCAAGTTTAGTGCCATGTTCACTTTAACACTGTCACAAGAACCTACTGTTGTTTGGCCTAACAGCAAAAGGAAACTTATACACTGACCTCAGTGCCTCTTTTTTTAACTGAAAATAATTGTATAGCAAAAACATTTGCCTTTTTAAATATGATTCCATTCTCTTCCCTTCCTCTTTATTTTTCCTCTTTCTTTATTAAGTGCCAGTTTAGTTTCTGAATTTGCTGAATTTGGGAATTTAAGACATTGAAGGGAAACACAGTCTAGGAAATGTCAAATTTAGTCTTTGTTTTTCAAACTCCATTAGAGAGCTGTACCAAAACTATTAGGATTGTCCAGTGGCTCTATAGTCATGTTTTAAGACATTGTCCAGTTGACGCTATATGCTGTAAGCTTACGTAAGCACATACTCAAACCTTATAGATGGTATTTGTGGAAATGTATACATAAATTCTACCAAAACACTCAATGAAAAACCATCACTGTGAGCTTAGTAAAGGCAGCCCCTGACTTGATAACTGTTAAAGTTTTGGAGGGGCCTTGTTTATGAACAGACCAAGTTTCGGATGTTTGAACATTAAGATGCACATCTTTCTGTATATTTATAACAAATGTTTTAGTTAATTCTAATTTTAGGAGTCAAGTTTCATGTTTTAATGTATTTCACCAAATGTGCTGTCACCTCGTTTGGAGTGTTTTGTATTTTTTCTTACGATTGTGGCTCAAATAATCTAGTTAATGGCTTTAAGAGAATTTGCCAAATATAGATTGAAAAGCACAATGCGATGAACCAATGGAAATTACAGGAAAACTAAAACTTGTGCATGGTCCCAGAATATTTTACCACCAGGCACAGATTTTAATCCTTTTATCTGTCTAAATATCGGTTTAGTTTTGTACCACAGCACTTCATCATCTGAGCTGATTCTCATCTTTATTCCTTTATATGTGCTGAAACCCAGTGCAGAGCCTTTACTGTGTTTCTAGGGGATGTTTCCTGTTTGGAAAAACCTTGTCTGCCTCTATTTAAGGGCTATTTGCCTTGTCCTCTGTGGAGGACCACGTCTTCAAGGGCTAACCCAATATCAGAGACAGCAAACACCTTAATACCTTTATACCTTAAAACAAAAAACACAAACACTAAATGTCAGCGATAAGAGATCTCATGCATCTGGAAAAAATGACTTTTGTTTAGAATTACGTCTTGTTTTCACCTGAAACGTTTTTGAATTGTAGCCTAACAGATTTGTGAATTAACAAAACGTTTTAAATTTTAAATCCTCACCATTTTCATGTCTTTTTTAAATACTTGTGATTAATTCATTTGTATTAAGCGTGAATTGTGGTACTGGTGTCAAAAGTACAGAGGCAGAAATCAACTGGTCAATAATAGGATGTAGCATTGAAACAATATTGCCTTCTTCAAGTGAATATGAGCTAATTGTGAAGTTAGCAAGCTGGTTCTTGCTGCCTCTACAGCCATCACGTAAATACTCAGAATAATTTTTGAAAGTTTCAAAGGTCTCTTCTTTCTCCTTTATGTCCACAGTTAATGGCAAATTAAAAGATATGTGCATAGGATTTTTTTTTTTTACTCACAATGTAATGTCACAATGTAAATTTCTACAAATATTTCTGCCATTTGTCTCTTCTTTATGATGCTCCGTGTAGGTAATAAATGTGTAATATATAAATCTATACAAATATAAAATATACTACAAAATTCAGATTGTCTTGTCTTACATGCTCATTGTTTGTTTTCCTTTGCACAGATTTATTACCTGGTACCAAATTAATTTTATGGTAAATATGTGACATTCCTGCTCAATTTTCCACTAATTTTCAATTTCTCAATGAAAAAATTGAAGATTTTTCTATGTCATTTGAAATGGAGCCTAAACATAAGTAAAGAATAGCCTAAACTTAAGTAGAGAGTTAACCTAAAGTGCACTCATTTTTGTGCAGTGCTCCTCCAATTTGTACACCAATCTCCTTATAACATCTTGCATACACGGTTTACACACTGACCTCTGGACGACCTCATTATGTGTGTTTGACTTTCCTCTGTTACTAAAGAAACCTCAGTTCTAAGTCAGCCTATCGACTGAGGCGTAGACTCTGGAGGGGATGGGGGAGGTAACCCCTCAATTATCAGAACAAAGTCCCCCAATATTTACACAATGATTAATGGAAACATGTACAGTGCACACTTCACCTCCCCCCCCACCCCCATTTACACTGAATCTCTGCCCTTGTTAACAGTTCTGATAACTGAAGTGCATTCAGACAGGAATCAGGTTTTGATTTGTAGATGTAATAGAGACTATAGCTCACAACTTTGGACTGTGCTGTGTCTATTCAGTCCCGTTTCTGTGTATTTGCGCTCTGTTTTTCATGCACTTGATGGTTGATTTATAGTCGGAAAAAATATGGATGGATTTAAGGATAAAGCAATTCAACATTCAGATCTAGTCATACATGAGTTACAGTGAGTGACATGCTTTGGTACTCTCTCTGCGCTTTGTGCGTGTGCGTGTTTACACAGTCATGCTTCTGAACGCATCTGCTGCACTTCCAGTGAAATAAAACTTACCCACATGTGCTAGCCATTGGGTTTCTTGTGCACCTCGTGTGTGTCTTTTTTATGTGTTGATGTATGTGTCAGGGTTGTAGACCCCTTCGTGAACCTTTTCAAAAAAGTCCTCGGTGCAGCTTGATTTATATTAGACCTGCTTGATCCTGATTACAGTAATTGATCTGAATTGACCAGTTAGTGCTGTTTACACACCTTTAGCAATTGAAATGAATTTACTGCTTTACCTGATCTGGGGGCTACTGTATTTGTCGGGGGCATGTTCTGCCATGATACAGGATGGACCCCCAACTCTAGATCAACAACAATCAATGTAAATCAGTTGTCTTGAATTTCGGTGTGATCCGGGTTAAAGATAGTGTGCTCTATGTACAGGGTTAATGGGGAGAGGGTCTTTTAGCTAACTGATTTCAAATGTTCTTTGGATGTTGTCACAGGCTGTGTTTTCTCAGAGACTCTGGGGGGTAATAGAGTTGAGTTATTGAAGAATGAGAGCGCATGAGCAGCATCACTTACGTTTATGCACCATTACAGAATGACATGGCCTTTTGATCCAGCACCCCCTCTTCAGTGTGAGCAAAACCATCTGAACAAACACTAGGTGGACCTTCATAACTTAAAAATGTGTTTGCTTTTCTCCTCCATCTCACACTGTTCCCCTCATTTACTCCTCTTTAATCCTTTGGCTTCTCTCTCTCCATCTATCCACCATCTCCCATCTACCAGCTGTATTCTGTCTCCTTTGTTCGTTCTAAGAACTCCTGTCCCTCTGTATCTTCTCTGTCTCCCGTCTTTCCCTCCTCTCCTGACCACACCTAGTATCATTCTTCTTCTCCCTCCACACCTTCCGGCTCCTCCTCATCTTCAGCCCTTGGTAGGTCTCCCAAAACAACAGTGTGGGAAGAGCTTGCTTCATACCATGTGAAATCCCTCAAATTCTCTCAACACTCATATTTCACCCACTAGAATCCATATGATAAAAGGTCTTTAAATAGAAACCTTGTTTTTGTACCATGTCATCTGTCCGGTTACATCTTTACATGTTGTAATGCTTTCACCGCAAAGACTGGGCCCTGTTGACTCCGCAAGGTGATTATTAAAGCCACAGACCCTTTTCACTAATTAGGTCCTCATGGACATGAATCTGGGCATGGAAAGAATTCTGTTGATTTTCTTGGGGTTTGTGTGTGTGTATTGAATGGCCTCCATGTTGTGTGGCTTAGATTAAGAACATTTGAATGGGCGCATATGTGCTTTCATTAAATAATCCTGCTGAGGGCTCAGTGACAAAGCAACCGTGTGTGGATGCAAAATTTCTCTCATTCTGTTTACACTCTGGCATTGATACAATTGGCCATCTGCTAAATGGAATTTTACTATGATTAAACATTGTGATTGGCTCCCTTCAGTCATTCACCAGGAACATTTGTGTCTGTTCTGTGTGTGTGTGTGTCCCAGCTTGTCTATGCCTCTCTCCCCACTGGTTCAAAAGCATTAGTGGTGAATGAATGCGTAACACTGTGTCCCCATACAGAGCTGGAGAGAAATGGTAAGAGAGATCAGACAAGTGGAAGGATGAAACAATGGGAATACAGAAGAGAATCAGAGGGAATGCGTGATGCAGAAAAATGAAAGGCTTCCGTGCCTGGCAAGCGGAGTCATGTCATGGGCAATTTGTCACAAGGTCGGGGGCCACAGTGGAAGATGGCGACATCTTAACTCCCATGTAGCAGCCCCCGCAGTGTCCTACTATACTATCTGCCTGCCAAAGATGAGGTAACATTGCCTGCCACAGAACACACCAAAATAATATCAGGGCTGCATACCCTGTACAAAATGTATTCACATAGTAATTTGTTAATGTAATTTATTTGGACTTTACATATGTAAAAGCTTTAATCTCACCTTCTGTTTGTCATATAAATTTTGATCTTGAGTTTTTTTTGTATTTTCACCTGTCAAACGATATTTTGACAGGTATTTTTGTCAAATGATAATGAAATTGATTTTTTTTCTATTCACCAGGAAGATTTACAGCGTTATTTAAACAAGTCCTGATTCTTAAAAGAAATGAGTGAAGCTATAAAAAAGCACAGAAACAAAGTCACACTGGTTGAAAGGGTTGGGTGAAGTAGCTCTCAGCTGATTGGCTGTGGTGGATGTACAGTATTTGAATATTTCATGATGCAGCCTGTGCTGATGAGCTGAAATGAAGGGGGTGTTTTTAGAGAGAGAGCGAGAAAAAAAGAGAGAGAGAGAGAGGGAGGGAGAAAAGTGTGTGTGTTCGCATGCATGCACGTGTGTGTGCGTGTGCATGCGTGCGTGCATGTGTGTGTATGCGCATGCAATGGAAAGCCATTAAGACCCTTTTATATGATAGCAGGCCAGCCATTGGAGGACGTTGCTGCTTGTTTAACCTTTTGTTACTTCAAGCTCTTCACATGAACCTTTGACAGGAAGGGAGGAGAGGAGGTAAATCAGGACACAAGGGAACATCAAGAGTGAGAAATTTTAGTGACAGTTGCAGATATAAAATGATTTAATTTGGTGGATAATCATTTGGAGCCATCTGTAAACTGTCATGATGTTTGTACACCACTGACTGTTGTGTGAAATCTGATCCCCTGTTAGAACCCTCAGATGTCTCCTAAATCAAACCTGACGAATAATTAATGCAGAATGTTATATGAAGACATTGTTCTACTTTTGTTTTGTCACATCATAATACATAGAAGAATAACAAAGAAGACCAAAGAAAATCAAAAAGGAAAGTTTAAAAACAAAGACTTAGATCATCTAAAGCATAAACACTGACAATATTTGAGCATCATGAAAACCCAGATATCATATATTTTTCCGCTTTAAGCAGGTCTACACTACACACACACATATACTCATACACACATTTGTTATTCGCATGCATGCCACACACTTCACGATCACAAAGAGAGAAAGGAAATGTTCTCCTCATAAATATTTGGACTTGGCTTAATTGAAAGAGTGTGTCAAGCCTAAAATCTGAGCCGATTTTAAACATTCTTGTGCTGGAATCTATTCTCTTCCTAAATGTCTCTCAGGTGTCTCCTCTGGCTTTGTGAAGAAAATTCAAACAAAATATCCAGCACAGGAAGGTTCTGGCACGTTTTTTGACCTTCAGTCTCACAAAGAGTTGAGCAACTCACAATCTTTCAATCATTAAGAAAACTATATATTTGTGTTTGTGAGATCTCAGTGATTGAGTTGAGTGATTTCTTGTTCTATTCAATGGGCTGAAAAATCAAATACAGGTTCATATTTTCATTGGTCATCTCATGATTTATATAATATGAGTGTTTTGAGCCTCTAGTCCCAAATATCAAAATAATTCTGCCAAATTTAACCAAACAATTCATTTCACCTGCAAATGTGCCCCAGATGCTACATGGGCCAAATTAGGTCCCAGTATTAATTCAAAATCTATTAGCCAGAGGTAAAACTCACCCAAAATTCATCATGTGTCCTTAGAATGAAGCTGTAATTGGATCAGGACTGTGCCAGAAACCTCGGGCCTCAGCTGCAGAAATGAAAACCATTTGTGATTATTAGAACACCCACTTTGTTTCCATTTAAAGTTAAAATGAAGTTAAAATTCAAGTTAATTCATTACAAAAGACAAGCTTATTGGTATGACTGTTTTGAGGTTAATACTTCCAAAACCAGCTGATGTAACTGAGAACAATAACAAACTATATTTAAAGAAAATACAGTAAAAATAAAACAGGAGAAAGGTGTGTAAAATATTGTTTTATTAAAATAAAAAATTAGATGGGTAAACTGAATGTTTATACATTTTTTTCAAACTCCTCACACACCTAGAGACAAACCAACTGAGAAAACAAGCAACAGAAAAGTCTGCACATGTTTTCTGTAGTACATTAGGCATGACTGGAGGACATAACTGGAGGTTATGTCACAAATATGGCAGTGAACATTATGACATCAATTAAACAATGAGGACTGTGGAAAACATCACAATGCATTTCACTAAAAAGTTACAATTGGTAAAGAATTGTTATGATTTCTTTTATTAAAAAAACATACGTTTACGGTGTCCCATTTTAAATTTTAACTATTCCCATTAGTTGAAAATTAGCAGTACCTAACAAATGCAGTTTAATAAATGTTTTCTGAAGTGAAATGAATATTTGTGAAAGAAACCGATTTATGTTTTGAGCATATTTAGCTATCAATATGGTGTTGTATTTGAATTTGGTGCTCTGATCCGTTCATTTACATGTAAACATGATGTATTGATTACAAGTTTAAAATCTAATTTTCTTTCACAATACAGTTTTACTTTAGAAGATATTTATTAGCCTACTGCAAGTATGAATAAATTTTATCATGGATGGATGGGCTTTTTGGAGCTTCAAAATCTCAGACACTATTTAAAGCAATTACAAAACTGAAAACAGACAGTATATTATTTAATATAACTCAGAGTTATATTAAATTATTATATTATGAGTGTGTTCGGTTGAAGAAAGAAAGTCATGTACTCATAGAATAGCATTAGGGTGAGTCAATGATGAGAAGTGATTTGTGCTTGTTGGTGAACTAGATCCTAGTTTTAATTTGCTAGAGCTCTCAGTGAAAGGTTGATATTTTACTTTTATCAATATTTGATATGTATCAAATCCATTAGGACTCCACAGAGAGATGTGGAGGTGTAAAATTAATGAACAATGATAAAACAATTGTTCATCTTCCTCTCTCTCTCTCTCTCTCTGCTGAGACCCATTCAGTAAAATTGCTATTTTGCTCATGCAGTGAAAAACATTACTGGTTAATCCTATTGTGTTTTAAAAGCCTTTCTAGCTTATGTGCTAAACTTACTGTGATTCATTTGCTGTGCATGTATGTAATAGGTAATGTATAACAACCTCCTGGAAAAAAACTGTGAAGTTGTATCTGACATGGTGGGCTGAATGTATTTCACAGAGAGTGTGTCTTTTACTCTAACCATAGAGATATTTCCTTATACTGTTAAATCTAACTGGCTTCTCATATTAGTGTGTATAATTCAGGCATATTAAGCAAATGCTGCACACCTCTATTACTCAATCCAGGGTGATGGAAAGTTTTAAACACTTATGATAAGTTAATAATCCAAAACCCTATAAAACATTTACATTTTATTTTGGTGACACATTAACTATGCATGAATGCTTTACACTACAGACTGTTTAGTTTCAAAGTCAAAGTCTCCTCCTCTTTTTTCTCCTCCTATGGCAACTCTGTAATTGTAACTCCAAGTTATGATGCATTTGATAAACTTTATTATTTATCATTTCAAATTCAGTCTTCAGACCTGTCTATTCCTGCACATGACCTGCCATTCCACAAAGCGATGTCACACTTCAGTGCTTGCACCAGTTTGATGACTGCTAGACATCACAGAATTTATCTGTTATCTGTTAACTAACCTGAACTTAATGTTTTTAAAGGCTCCACCAGACATAGACGAGTGAAGTTTTATAACCCTGAGTGGATAATTCTGCATTCTGCAACCACCGAACAAAAACAGCGTGCTGACCAGATGGCACGTTTCTGCATTCAAGGTTTTTGGAGGACCATGCCTGAAAGCAGGAATCATGGGACAAACCCCTCTGCTGGCCCAAGTAATGCCATAGATTCTGTTTGTAATACCATGTCAAACGTCGGCCAAAGTCCCAGCAATGTTCCCGTGATGCCCAGCCAGCCACCAAGCTGTACGGACAGCCAGGTGTCAGATGGAGAAAAGGCTGGTGCTACGCTACTGTTCTCTGGAGCCTTCTTGTCCCTGGTTGGCATGACGCTCACAGCCATGGGGTGGGCAAACTACAACGTCAACCACAGCTACGAATGGACGCAGCTGCTGGGGCCTATTTTGCTATCAGTTGGAGGTATGTTTGTGCTCATAAGCCTCTGCAAATTCCGAATGCTCTTCTGCCAGACCTGCAAACAGAAGGATGAGGGAAGAACATATGAAACAGAGCCTCTGCCTCCCCTTTCAGGACCATCGTTTGTCTTCAGTGGACTTAATCAACCCATTACCTTTCACAGGGCCACGGTAGTCCAGTACATCCCACCACCGTACACCTCTTTGGCACCGAACCAGAGTCTAGCCCCTGTTGATGGTCTGCATTCCAGTCAGCAGTCATTGGCAGTTACAGTGAGGCCACCACCACAATATTACAGCATGTATCCCATGGAAAACCTTGCTTTTGTTTCTGGTGAATATAACAACACAGCAGAAGAAAGACTAAGCAGGTATGAAGCAGATGTAATATTGGATGCATTTAATGACATTAATTTAGACTAATTTAGATGGCAATATAACACAAAGGTAATCGAGGCTGCACTCTTCATTCAGCATTGATATTAGATGATACTCTGTCAGTAGCACTTTTGATGGATATTTGTGATTTATTCATTAATGCATACAGTAAAGTGCATTGTATGAACTGGTTTTGGTCATAATTCAGATCTTTACACTTTGTGTGGGTTTAATTATTTTGCACTGCTCTGTAGATATACTTTGTAAATATGTCACTAGAAAGGTTAATGGAAATGTGAGGACAAAACAGTTTAATTTTGATACAGAAGTGCATAGTAGCAAACATCCTCAAAAAACCTATAAAGCTAAAATAACCGTAAACATAGAAAGGCACCCTATGTGTATTATTTTAATCTGCATAAAATAATGGTTTGATTGTTTGACATTTGTTGTATTTGTTACAGCAATCACAGCAGTTCAGTGGTAGAGGGGAAAGAGGGCACACCAGACAGCATCTCCTCTCCACCTACATACGAGGAACTTTTTGCAACCTCCTCGTGTGACGCATGCTCACAATGAGTAATACACATTGTACAAACAACCTTTAAAAAAATATGTCCATATGTTTACTGCAGGTGCACTGAATTTGTACAGTTGTGTCCCAACATTTTATTATATAAAAATGGTTCTGAAAGAACCTTACATTGAAAGACATTTTACTACAGTTTAGCCTATATTTTTTCACCACTGCAGATAATGTGAAAGCGAGCTGGTGTCCTGTCTTATTCATTGTTCTCACTCGTGTCGCACCCGAGCGTCCGACGAGGGCCACATGGGGGCAGAATATGGAAGTCAAGCGAAGTTTCTGTGTTTCCAACCTGGAGGAAAGAAGATGAGTCCTTCCCTTATACTATCTGTAAACTCTATATCTATGTTTTAATGCATGTGAATTAATTATTGAAAGTTTTCAATATCTTGTTATTTGTTGTCACTGCCGTTTTATGAACTACAAAAGCTCAAAAGTAACCAGTGTCAGCTATTTTCCCCATTTAGAATTCTTAGTAGCCTTTTCTTAAATTTACCTTTTGAATAAGCGAGGCTGCATGTCATTACTATGTTAAGATAAACCGAGCTGTTCTGTATCTTTGTGTTTTTTTTTATGTACAACTGGAAATTACACCATCACCGACCTGGCAGTCATATTAGAAATATGTATTGCCAATATTTATTTATTATTACTGCTCCAAATATATGGACTTTTTGCAAAGCGAATGTTATTTACGTAAGTTGTAAATTCTAAATATTATTAATCTAAATCAGCATATTACATGAAATTTTAAATGAACTATACTGCTCGCTTAAATGTAATCCGAGAAGTAAATTGAATTTATCATAAAAATGTATTACACCCCTGTGCCACATTATTTTCTGTCTGCTAGTTTGCGTAACTATTTTTTAAGAAAATTGCATATTTGTTAGCATTATGTAGGGCTTTCATTCGCAGTTTAAAAAAAGACAATTAAAGACAGTGGTGCTGTAATTTCAAGTCCTCTGCATAAGTCCTTTAAATAGAAGTATCACTATTATTTAACTGTACAACGTTTGCAACGAATCTGCTGCAGGTTATTTGTGAAAAACTTTTACCAGGCAATATTACACTGCTATTTTGTTTCCTCCGACTATAGTTTATTTACATGTGGGTGGCACCTAAATGGAGAGGTTAGTTTGTTTTAAATTTCTGCTTTGGTAAATTGTAACGTTTTAATTTAAGTTGCATTTGACATCCAAAACAATTTTAATTAAGTCAGACAAAAACTTGATGAACACAATTTCCGTTCCAGTTCATGTGTTTTTACATTTGAGGTGACTTTCAACCCACTTAATTAAAGTATTTAAAATAATGAACTAAAAAAATATTTCCCTTCTGCTTTAAAAGAGATGAGAGTTGTGTTTCTTACTTTCTAGTGACTCGTCTGTATATGTCAAACATTTTAATGTAATAACATTAAAACTCTGCAGTCTACCCTGACAAATTTTATGAGTGGCTTCTTTCAACGAATTAACGAAAAAACAAATAATTTATTTGCTGTGCTTGTTGTAAATTTCTGACTTGCAGTTTATACAAACCCACTTGTTTACTGGTTTACTAAATTGTAATTGATTTCCTTATGTGTAAAGGCATTTATTTTGATCAGAAGACAAAATCTCTATTGAGGTTCTTTTGGGCATTAGCCCATATAACTAATCTATAATGATTTAAATTGCTGGTTTTAAACCATTGAAATGGCTGCTACAAAGAGTCGACTGGGTCGTTGTATGTATGTAGCCTATGTATATATATATACCCAGCCTACCCAGTCAAATGTGAATTTCATTAATTTCATTGCGCCATAAAGCGCGGGTGACCGACAAAGCTCAATGCTGGAGAACTGCTGTATTTAGTAACATCTGAACGTGCCATTAAGGAAAGTGAAGACAATAACAGCATTTATCTATAGGTTGCTTGGTCCTACAAAATACTCTGAGAAGTAACCTTCTCTGTTGTTCACTTTATTTGGAGAATGCCTGCTTGTTAACAACCAAATAAATAAAATGGCAAATAAGGCATCGTTTGCATGACTGAACTCGCTGTTAAAGCGGAGCAGACCAGCTTTTAGCAGTCACGTGATCTGTCAAACCGGACGTTTGGAGGAAGTTTCGTAATAGCAACTACCTGATACAGGTATTTATTATTCTTAATATGCGCCGTTGTTTCCTGGTTTCGATAAGCAAAATTAAGCACTGTATCATTGAACAGCTGCTTGATAATTTTTAAAGCTCACTTGTTCTATATCATTAAACATGATATTGGACAGCACCTTGCAATGAGAGGTCATCTTACCAACACACTACACCTTAAGCTAAAGTTAGCAACTTACTCTAATGAAAACAGTTATCCACATTTACAAGAGCACTAGAGCTTTTTATAAGACCTTCCAGAGTTGCTATATCTTTACCCTGAGATCATTTTCTGTCATTTGTCCTGCAGCACGCTGAACAAATGGGTGAAACCCGCTGCAAAGTCTGTGGGAAACGTTAGCCGAGTGCCACTTCACTGGCTTTACAGTCTGTCACTATAGCAGGACGCCCATCGTGCTGGTGGTCTGTTCAACACGTGACATTCTGCTCAGTAATGCTAAATAGCGAGCAGGGGAAAAGGGGACAAATGGATTCCATGTTTTAGCGCAACACGGCGGAGCGATCTGGAGGGAGAGAGCTTTGTTGTTTATGAAAAACATGTGAAACCAATCAAATCCAAATTATCCACCCGCTGTTCATGTTGCTCGCAGAGCCAGCCGCCCCTCCAGAGGTACCGCCACCCAGATAGAGCAAGCATCACTCACACACTCCTTATTGCTCCATACATGTTAAAGCACTCATATGCTGTGCTGTTGCGGGCATACGATTATACACTAATGACATACCCGCTTGCTGTTATACATTTAGAGGAAGAATGGTTGGCATACACATGAGCAACCATATATATTACCATATGAGTGAACGGTAACACACACACACACACACACACACAGTGTGTTTGGGGTGCATCCGACAGTAAAACGCTGGGATGATGAGATCAATATGGCAAACAGGAAATTATTCACAGACACTGCAGACTTTTAAAGCTCATTTGCATAAAAGCTTAAACACACACGTAAACACTGTATGTATATAAACACATCCGTGCGTACAAACAGATCTGCCGAACATATTGAACCCTGTTCTTCATTTACATTACGTTCCTGAACCAGGAATACTATTGAGACAAGTGTCCTCGACACACATAATCACTTGTTTTTTCTGTTATTTTTTCTTATTTTTCTAACGCAATTGTCAGAGGGAACAACGTTACTTTTATAGAATGGAAACTAAAGGGAGTGCCGAGATGAATATATATTTACTGTATAAAGCCAGTTTGATGTGTGTGTGTGAGAGCCTTAAGAAGCTGTGATGGCAAATATATCAACAGTCCCCAGGCCCCTATTTACGTCTTATTCACTCTGGCGACCAGTTGCTCTCTCAGCCTGAGAACTATTGACTCATCTGTAACTGTGCTTTCTGGAGCCACTATGGGCCCTCCTCTTCACAATTTTAATACATCCAACGTCTGGACTTTTACGCTTTGGCCTCGGTTACTAAGCAGGTGTTCCACCAATCCAGATAAAGAACCTGATATGATCCATCGGTTTAGAAATATGAACCACAAAATTGGATTATTAACCGCTGGTGGAATATTCGGTTAGGAATGGAAAAATATAGCTGCTCAAAAGTAATGAAAATTTCTCCTTCAAATCAACATCTTCTCAAAAACAATTAGAAAGAAAAATCCATTTGTGGTTGGGAAGCATAAAAGTTATGCCAAGGTTTCAAGATCCATTTCACTTCTGGTCCTGGACAAAAGTCAAGATTGTTTTCAGAGTCTTCCATGAAAGTTCTCTGCAAAGCAGCTTTATCTTGGTCAGGAAACGGCCCTCCAGAGTTCAATTCAATACCTCTCAATAAATGTCATAATGTAATGCACAATGCAATAAAACTCACCAACCATACGTGATTACATATATGTTCTGTGCCTAAACAGAATGGGACATTAATCTGATGGAGAAATCATGTCCAATAAAACATCTTGTCTTCAATAAAACAGAGGCCTAATGAAGGTCAGATGAAGGGCTCAATGGTCTTTGCAGATGTTTGACTGCTGTCTGGAAAAAGAACCTAGTTCAGTCCATCAGTGAGATAGCCATCTTATCTCTTTCTTTCTACTTTATCTGTTCCTTCTCCTGTTAAATTTGTGCACAAACACCCACGGATGGTCCTCACCAAAACAGACACATCATACTGTACAAGATGATTTCTGGTCTACAGGTACTTTGAGGAATGGTAAAACACCAGCAAAGGTGTTACACTAAATTACTTTACTAGATTTATGAGCCTGATGTTTTTAATGAACGGCATGTGTCTGTGCTCAAGCGCAGTGTGTGTGTGTGTGTGTGAGAGAGAGAGAGAGAGAGAGAGAGAGAGAGTAAGGGAGAGAACGCACATGGAGAAAATGAATCAGAGTTGTTCTATCAAAGGAGATCATACATCTGGAAGGTTATAATATGTTAACTGATCTAAATTCCATAAAACTTTTATGAAATAATTCCCTGTGAAAATCTAACAAGCCTGGCTTTTTTTGTTACAAAATGGCCCGAGATGTCTTACTGATTTAATCCCTCCTCTTCACTCCTAATTCAGCCTCATTCTTAAACTGGAATATATTTATTAAGGAAACATAAACAGAAGCCGCACTGGGAGTGCGGATATTTTGAAAACGTATTCTATTGTTTGAGTTAGTATTTTTCTTTAGGGAAAACTTCTGTCACTGTCAGTTTGACAGGGCAGCCAGCCAATGTTCCGTCAATGCCTCTCTAATGTCAATGTAGCACTTATATTTATGACTTAATTCAATTTGGATGCAGTATGTCTGCGGTGGGTCTGTCTGTATGGCCTACAGAAGGGTTAGAGGGGATGGAAAATAAGGAGTTATTTTGGTTTCAAATGTGTATCTATTCACATATGGTCCTTGTTTTGGCCCATATACCCGAAGATCTCAGGAGTGACCTTTGACACTGCTCCCTCAGACTGACATGATTTTGGCTGCCTCATTCTGGGTTCAGTTTGACCCCCTTGGACCTTGCAGTTCAGAGGTCACAGTTGCTGAGCAGCAAATTAACCCAATGTGTCAAACTTTGCATGACACCATGTTCAAGCGAGTTTGGGTAAAAATATTTCACTCTGTTTGGCTGTTCAGATTTTTTGATGTTTTACTATTTGTGCCTGAATCCTTTTGAATTTTATTCTTTCTCCTGCTCTGTTCTGTCTGTATCTTCTCTTAACTCAGCTTGTTCTCCTTTTTTCTTTTTAATGTATATTAAATTCATAACTGTTATGTTGTCCTCTGTCTTTTGTGTCAATAACTAATTTTTCTCCAAATTCCCTTTTTTCTTCTACTGCCATTTAGTCTCTTACTTGAAACCCCTTTTCTCCTTGTCCTTCTTGTTTAAAAACGACGTTTCAGTTCAGCTGTCACAAATTATGTTTGCCTTCCCAGCTGTCAAAACAGGGGTGTGTTTTTCTCAATTCACCCAATATACTACTAAACGAGAAAAACTGGGAGATGCAGGGGGCGGGGAAAAGGGGGTATAGGGGGTCAAAGAGAAAGAGAGAGATATAGGAAGAGGGAGAGGTGGGAGGCGGGGGGCTTTAATGTTCATGTTTGGACACAAGCAATTATCTCTAATTATTGTTTTTCTTTTCAGTTTCCCTGTCCTGATGGAGGTCCCAGCCAGACCAGCAAGCAGTAATCCGGCCTCGTTGAAGAGGCCCAGTGGGCCCCATGGTGCAGCTCGTTCGTGGGACTCTCAGGCTTTCATCTCAATGTGAGTCTGGAGTTGATTCAGAGCGATGGATGAATTAACCCCAAAGCCCTCACTTTCAATGGGCTCAGCTAAGAGATTATATGTGTTGATGGCAGGCCTTTTATATGAGAGATTATATGTGTTGATGGCAGTTCTTTTATATTTACTGGGCTTTAAAAGAAACTTGTGGTAGAAAGGGCATTACTGCAATTGTAGTGGTTATAGCCATACTCAACCCTCCTAGTACTTTCCATTCTGTCCCGCCCCATTTTTAGACATCCTGCGTATGATGTTGTGAGCTGTAAAATCTGATTGGAATATGCTGTATTTAAATCTAAATAAACAGCTACCAGCTTCTAAAAAGGCTTGACCAAAAAACAGTTAAGTGACAGTAAATCACCAGGTTATGAATATTGTTAAAATACATAAAGCAATGTCTGGAAATACAAACAAGACATTTAGGGCTGTTTTCCATTGTGCATACTCCAGAATACATCATTTACATTACATTTACAGTGTTATATTAGGAAGGAAATATGTTTTGTGAGAAATTTATTTATTGCAGCTAACACACCAACCTATAGCTTTAAAAATTGTGTATAATTGCAGGAAACATTGAGTCACACACTTTAAAGCTGATTGGGAATCCTCATGCACAGCCAAGAGAGAAAAAAGTAAATTTCCTTGGTGGTCCCAAATTGTCAACAATGTACTTTTTTTCTTTTTCTGTAAGAAAAAAACTGTGGAAAAAAAAAGAGGAAATATGACGAAAAGAAAAATATAACAGCAATGAGTATGCTGTCATTTATTCCTTCCACCTGCAACTAATGACCCACTGAAAGTTGTTTAAACAGACTGACCCCAGCTTTTTTTAGTCTCGCCTCAAGCTTGCACCACCCACTTGTGTGACATTTGAATTGCTTGTGCCTCCAGCACGCCCCTCACTCTCAGATCCTCCCACCCCTGCCCCTCCCCGTTTGTAAATATATGTGTGAAATCTGAAATCCAGAAAATCCTCTGTTGAAATCTGTCATGTGGGTTTGCCGCTCTCATAACTGGCGGACATGTTGGGTGTGAGAGTGTGTCTTGTTGGCAGGATATTTTGCTGTTGTTATTGTTGTGAAAGACAAATAAAATGAAGTGTGTGTCAGTAAAGCCCCTGTGAAGGAGGTGACCTAGATAGAGTTTGCCTCCCTGAGCACACTGGCACAGTCACCTCCACGCTCCACCAAAGATGCCACCCTCATGCTACACACACACACACACGCACACACACACAATCACAGCAGTACTCCTATATGTATGTTAATTGTCTAGATTAAATTTGTTGTACTAAATGGAGATTATCTTTATCGGGACCCATAGAGATTAGCTCCCCTAAATTACTAGGGATGATCTTTCTATGTCTCCAACCTCTCCAATCACTCCCAGCCATCACCGGTATGACCTCTTACCCATGACCCCTCACCCTTTCTCTGTCTGCATGAGCACACAGTTTAGAGATTACAGCAGCTCAGACCTTGTGCTCTTTTGTTGTGTGTATGAGTGTGTGCGTATACAAATAGAATGAGGCTTAGGCTTCTCTTGTCACGTTGTCATTGGCTGTTTAAGTCAAGCTGACTTCTCTATTGGTCCTGGTCTCATTCTTTGGATAATCTGTAAGCAATCTCACAAGTCTACATCTAGTCATGGACTTTTAGTGAAGTGACACCAACACTTTTATGAAAATGTAATGTTTTATTGTTTATATGCATTTTGCATATACGCATTCCTGTTGTGGTTGTGGGTTTGATTCCCAGGGAACGCATGTATTCATAAATTGTATACTTTATATGTACTGTAAGGCGTTTTGGATAAAAGCTGCCAAATGCATAAATCTAAATATATTAAAAGGGTCTTTGCAGTTTTGAATTTTGAATTTTTAAATCTTCTATTTTATTCTATTCATTCACAGTTCATTAAAACTACCCACATGAGCAGGAGTTGGGGTAGGATTACATACTTACAGTATAAGCACTAATCCCTTCTCCATTTTTGGTGGACACCTGTCTGTAGGATCAGGTCATAATAACAGTGTCTCTGTGGGTCTTGCCTCCTACTGACCATGAGCAAACTGACTGTCAAATTCAGTGCATGGCTTGAATTTAGAGCTTGTATTGATTATCATAATTGCTCAGTTTCACTATGCAAAAGGCTGTTTTGAAAGCTTAACCCCCCATTTGAAAGACTTGAAGCCCTAGGGAGTGTATCTTCACCACTAAATCTTTTTATTTGAACATGATTCATTTTAAGATTATAGACGGGAGTTATTAAGGTCGTTTCCTCTCCCTGTCTTTATCTTTCTTAGTGTCCCTCTCTCACGCACACACTCTTACACAGTTGCATATACACAGAGAGTTTTATATTCATACTGAGGTTAAGGTCAACAAAGAGTGATGAGTGTGTGTCCACTGTCCACTCCAGTCCTGCATGTTTTTGCAAGGAGTGATGGAAAAACAGAGGGGTCTGGGTAATTTGGTGACATGGGAGGCCCCTGACGTTCTGTTATCTGAAGACCACCCATCCGAGTTTTGCCTGGACAAACAGAAGAGCTGACGGGTGTAATACGTAGCAGATGGAGAGACTGAGAAGGAAGGAGAGAGAGAGCAGGAGTCACTGGGAGTGAGAGACATCAGAATGGACCCACTATGGTGGTGGTCATTTGGTCATCCTGGTCTCCCATTAGCCACCTGGGCTCAGAGTGTTTAGTCAGCCTAGACTGCATCTTGGGTTACATTGCTTTGAAAGAGCATGTCTGTTCTCTGCTTCCATCTCTTCACACGTTTTTAAATAGTGACTTATCATATCTATATGGTCAAGTATGAATTGGGCTGCATATGAAATGTGATGGAGATGAGCAGGAAAAACAAAACATACAATTCTTGTAAATAATAGCTTCCTCAAAAACATAAAGAATTGCTGTCATACAGCCACATTTCCATTGAGAAAAGGTGAGGACAAACATTATCCCTGTAAGGTGTCGCCATATATATTCAACAAACGATGGAACAGCAATTTGAGTAGGTAAATAAATCAAGCAAGTTTAGTAGAGTCCCTCCTTTTCTCTGCAAGAACTATGTCCCAGGATATTAGACTGACTTCATTGATGTTTCTCGTTTTTATGGACAATGTACTTGTGTGTGTGGGTTTGTGATTTAAGATGTAGATTATATCCACTGATAGAGTGTTACCAGAGTCTTAAGAACTTAAAAGTGATTGTAAGGGAGAAACTAAGCTTTAACATGAGTTCAGATAAGATATAACAGTGGAGAGATTGTTTAGAACATTAAGCAGTAATGGACTGCCAGGTGGGCCAAATAAATTATTGTTGTATTATTTGTGAGAAAGAAAGAAAGAAAGCATTCTTGCAAATACTGTAACTGACCCTTTGCAAAGACCTGCTCCCCTTAATTACTGTTGCTACATCCCACAAGTGTTTGGTACCGGCCATGACGCTCCCACTGTTCATTTGTGCACTCAAATATTGGATAATTTTAGGAAAAATGTGTTGATTGCAGATGGAAAGGTCTACAGAATTTTCATTCCTAGGTTAACTACTCTTTTTAAGTCTCTATAATTTACTGTCTTTTAAAATCCACTTACACTACACATACAGGAAGTTTAACTAAAGACACTGATGATAAAAGTGAAGGAGAGAGAAACTGATTTAAACAGTTACGTGACACACTGAATCTGTATTCAACTATGCTGAAACTTGCATGGAAACACTCCTTTGGTAGGTGTTGTGACCACAAGCTTCCAAGTGCTATTGTCTACATTATGTCTAGTGCACAAAGTTCCTATTTTCTAAATTATTGAATTACATGCTAATATTTGTAGTGATTAGCATGAAATGAGATGATGTAGAAACAGGTGGCTGGGGTTCACTAAAAATATATGAATCTTGAGCAGACATTTTTTAGATGATGGGACATGAACAGGTAACTCAATGTAAGAGATGACAGCATGTTAACCAGCAAACCGTTACAATCTTGCACACAGCTCGGTTTTACCAAGTTGGTAACTCCCAAGAAAAAAGCTCTTCTTTTTCTCTGGGAATTTCCAGTTGTTCATAAAGAAACCCTGCTGGCTTCCGTAATGGGAGAAATCTCTTTGATGGTCTTGGCTTCACTCTAAACACTGAAACTGTGGTTGCTCAAAGTATTTCCTCAGGTAAAACATAGATCAGTGCCCATCATAAAAATTGTTTTAAAGTTACCAGTCTGAACTGTAAACTGTAAAACTATAAACTTTAATTGGTTCACAAACACACTAGAACAAAAGAACAGTCAGAAAATAAGCAAAGTCTCTTCACAAGGCTGCTGCAAGCGTTGGCAATCTCTCGACATTTTAATGAATAAAGCATTTACTGAGTGAAGGTTTACCAAGAGAAAACAAATAGGTGAAGAATAAGATTTACATAAACGTTACACAAAAGCTGGCTGACTATGAAGAACTCCATTCTATTCAGGATAAACCAGCACTGAAAGGAAAAGCAGTGGGATGAGGTTCAGTTGGTCAAGAAGATACTTTATGGGCATATTTACAGACTTGAAGCATATTGTTGGATGGCATAGATGGATTGTTGAGGGTTATATGAAAAACAGGGATAAACAAGCAAAATACAAATACTTCATGTGACATCAAATTTAGGGTGCACATACAAGGGTTTGCAGGCAATCTGATGGTAGCACAGTTTCTATTGCGCTTTAGTGCTGAATTCTTTGGAATTCAGTATCAACAGAAACTAGTAAATTTAGCTGGAAAATAATTAGCTAGCTGATTTAAGGTAGAGAGACAAAAGAAACAGGAACAATGTATGCGGGCATTTGTGACTGTGAGAATACTTTTTAAGTCTCAGTCTACAGTATAAATCACATCTGGTCAAAACAGGGTTCAGATTGTGGAGACCGAATGACCAGTAGTGCTGAACCAACGCTCAGCACCTCATAAATTGATGAAAGACTCATCTTTACTGAAACACATGTGCCTCACACATTTTTCCCACCCTTAACCAGATGTCTGTGTCTTAACCAGTCAACACTTACAGTCTTTGTTTTTAATACAAATTTTACAGTTTTTTTTTACCCTGAATCAAAGCTCCTGTAGCATGTACTCCACATTAGATAAGCATGTTTGAGTTATTTCAAGATGTTTTTGGTGCTTGACAGTTCAGTCAGTAATTAAATACATTTTATTTTAATAATGCTGCTACTTGCTGCTTATTTGTCTGTATTTGTTATTGCTGATTTTAACTATTGGACTGAATTTATAAAAGGCACTAAGCTTCTAAAAATATAAAAATAGAAAATGTTCTTTGATTTTAGTGCAGGGAAACCTGTGAGATGAGAATAGGCCCTTTATTCTGAGTGACTGAGGGCTAAATTTGCTTTGACACCTGTGGTGACCACAGCTTTTATGCTTCAGGGTCCAAAGCAAATGGGGGTAATTTCTGCTACAGCTCATTATTAATGTGTTGGAATCGTTCTTTCCACCTTCCCAGTCAAAACCTTACAGCTGTTTGACCACACCCAACTGCCACATTCATGAAATATATTCTTCCAAACATGTTCTTCCAAATCTTCCAAAAAAGCTTCTCATCAATGGAAACCTACAAATTTTATTATGATAAAACAATAAACAATATGATAATGATACATTTTTATTAGTGAGGAAGCTTGATTAAGTTTTGTGAGAGAAGAAATTGTGTTAAATATTGTAAAGGTATCATTTTAACAGAGAGAAGTAAACAGAGCAAGTGAGAGTTTTAAGTGCTTACCAAATGCAAAGTTTGCCTACTAACACTGGTCTACTGCTTTTTTATTTGAGATGAAAGTTAGGGTTGCTGAACAGCACAGCAGCAAACCGCAAGAAAATGACACGTCATTTTAGGAAGGGTGAGAGTCCTAACATATTTTATTCTGCTATAAAAAAGTAATACACGTCATTTCGTTAAGATGTCGGTTATCAAATATATTAAATATTTACTAATTTTCCGATTTAGAACTTACATTTTTCATGATGGAAAATTGTTACAAATTTTTTTATAACAAAAATATTGAGATATGTGTTTGTATATATTAAAGATTCTATTCTACTTAAATTCACCAAGAAAAATATTAATAACAGAAATGTTACATGATGTGTTGATTAACAAGTCGTCTTGTCGATATTTTCAATCTGACAACCGTGACGCTTTGTAAATGCATACCATAACCCTGACACCCGTTTTGAGTAGCATTCAGAGAGCTGAGTGAATATCCATGAAACCTAAAGCCGAAGTATCCACATCTGAATGTTTGGGCAAGGTAACCCCAAGGGCTAATAAAACGAATAGAGGTAAACCATGCAAAACGGCGCAATGAAATCCAGGCTAAGTAAACGAATCGGAGTTTACAAGAATCATTTAGTAGTGGAAAAAACGTGCAAGAAGAAACATGTCTAAAACTTTAATGCACAGCAGGTAATTGCCTTTTTTTAAATAATGAGTATAGTAAAATACAAAATTAAGAATTTCACAATTAAATTGTAAAAACAAATAACCTTGCATAATTATCAATTATTGTGAGTTTCACGTTGTGCTATAGAGAATCTTTATAGTTATTAGGCCTACTGAAAATATTGATTATGTCTCGTAGTCTTGATTCGTTAAAACTTAATAGGCTAAATACAGACTTAAGTCCCTTTCAACTCACAAGCTTCTATGTAGCAAGGTTTTGTCTACTTTTATTAGTCATCCCAAGAGAGGCGATTTTTCCTCTCTTTATGAAGTCAAAAACAAAAAGCCGAAGTTCTCCCCTCAACTTGAAGAACGAACACACCGCTCGTGGACACGCTCCAGAGAAAACATCAAGCACAGAAACAACAAAGGGGCTCTTTTTAACTTCTTCAGACCACGTCTCAATAAAAGCTGAACAAACACAACCTGCCACCGGCGAGAGCCCGTTGTCCTGCTCGCGGCACTAACAGATCGCGAGGAATAGGACGGGGGAGATTTAGACACTAAAATAAATAACCACACAGCGAAAATAAAACTTAACCTCAAAGGATCAGCGTGATCCGTTTTAAGTTATTAGAATTTAACAAACTCCTTGGTCAACTGCATTATAAGCCTATTGAGAGAATAGAAACAACAGCCCAAGCAATGCAACAAATTGTGATTTTTATCAGTATTATAGGATTACCTAGCAACCCACCTAAACCTATTAAATGAAATTTTGTTTAAAATTAATGAGCTGGAGTACCTCTGGAAGAATTACACAACATCTAGGCCTATCTTTTATTGTAGTCTCTTCTTAAAGACAAAGTGACCTGAATGTCGGCGTGATGGAACGGGTCTGTGAATAGTTACTATTCAATTTGTATTTCGTTCCCCGCTGGTCACGGAGGCGAGATCTGAAGAGAAAGTGAAAACACATGGCTGAGGTCAGGCGGATCGCAGGACCACCAAGCATGGGGAGAGACAGGGAGAAGAGGAAGAGGAGAAGCTAAGAGCTAGTGTGAAGAAATGGTGTTAATAAACAGAGGTAGCCATCGACCCCATTTACTTTATTAATGCTTTGCGTTGTATGGAGGCAAAGCCCCTCTTTTTATTTCGCTTCGCAACCGCTTCGTGGCGTCCCTACTCACGCCAATCAGGAAGCTCGTGCCTTATACCCAGAGACACGTTTTGAATTCCTGAGGCCTAATGTGTTTATTTTAAATATCCCAGGGAAATTATTACATCAGCGGCAAACTATGTCCACGCAAACAAGGCCTATCCTTTGAAGTGTCCAGCAGTGAAACATGATTTTAATTCCATATTAACTTTTAAATTGTATTTGCACAATAATCGATGTGAATTAAGCTAGGAAGTATAAAACGTATAGGACCTGAAAACGTTTGCAATATCTCTGCCAAACAAATAGGCAGAGAAAAAGCAGCCTAGGAAAGCTTAGGAAAAGCAGGAAAAATGAGAAAGGGGGAGAGAAAAGTGTAGATTTGTTGAGGGTTATGCTGATGCAACACATGCCTGAAAATGAATAATTAATCTGACGGTATTTCTTTTTCTGTCTCTTTTTTGGCAGGGCCCGTTAGTGTTGGACCCCGAACGGTCGTGTGATAAATGACTGTGTGGCTCTACTGCACTAATTAGGGCTCTGTGAACTTCGTCGCCTTCGAGCGAACACAAGCAAATCCTATGAGCTCAACGAGAGTGAAAACATTTCTTTTGGTTTGCCCTTAGAAATCTCTTGGCAGATTCATATATTTTCAGTGAACCCGGGCCGCCTGTTTCCACGTCTACTCATTTTACTACACATGTTACTGTGAGGGGGGGTAATTTATTTGTTCCTGGTCATGTGGCCAAGTGTTGCCTATTTAACACCAAGAGACATACTACGTCAGATGTACGTCATTATGCAATGTTAAGGGACGTTCAAATCTATTTAAAGTGTATAATATAATATAATATAATATAATATAATATAATATAATATAATATAATATAATATAATATAATATAATATAATGGCAGGTAGATGCCGTAGTAGCCTAACCGCTATGCGTTTTGTTTCTCTGTTCACTGGCATTCACAAGCAAACAGATATTCAGGTATTTTTTGTAAGAGGAATATTACAGTAGATGCTTTACTAGTGCCCATTTTTGTAGTGCTGTTAAAACGTGAAGTAGACTTGTTATAAAGTGAAAAAGAGTATTTTTACCTATCTGCTAACGTCACTGATCATACACAGGTAGAATCATTTGTCTGGGAATGCTGTTGGATAATAATGGTTTCTGATTGGAAGCAAAAGGGTTTTCCTCAAGGGGGCGCCTTCCAGCCTCAAAGTTATAGTTTATCCTCCATAATAAAAATGCCGTTATTTACCATAATCCGTCTAGAATTGGTTGAAAGTTATCAGCAAATAATGAAGGACTGAATAATGACTAAAATTATCAACGAGTAATAATGAATAATAATGAAATAATTTTAGCAAATAATAAAAATGTGTTTCTTACAGAAAGCTATTTAATAACTTTAGGGGACTTGGAATATTGTACAGAAGTCATATGGACTACTTTTATGATATATTCGGTGCTATTATGTTCTCTATAAATTGTTGGTATATGAAAAAGGCCTATGGAAATATTATTTGAAATTGAACTTATTTATTTTTTGGTGATCACAGAAAAAATAACAGCATAGGTATTTAGAGCAACACCAGGGTGAGTAAACAATGACAAAAGTTTATTATTTTTGGGTTAATTATTTGTATAAAATGGCAAATTAAATTTTTTGTTGTTGCTATATTAAATTTTCCTTTAAAAGTAATTAGTCACAGGACATTTAGGGCAAAAAAACTGATTGTCCATCATTGTTCGTCAAGATGGCAGAATGTGGGATGCCTACATATGGGACTGAATGTGCCAGCCTATATGGGACTAACACTGGAAAAACAGAATATTACTCACCAGTGCACAAAGCAGTGTGTAGTCTTGGAGGAGCATTGCAATAGATGAGGGTTCCATTTAAGACAGGGCCCATAGGTTATCTCACACTGAAGTGGAGGGTTCCAGACATTGTTATGACAAGTCAATATTTTGAACTTTTTAAAGGATTAATGATGTTTGCTTTCCCACACAAATCTCTCAAGACAAACCCAGCATGCCCCACAGCTTCTCATCTAACACATTTCAAAAATGTGGAAGACCCAAAGTAAGGCAGACATTCTTTAGTTTATCTGTCATTTTCATTAACCAGTGGAAATGAAGGCCCTGCCGGTCTGACTCTCACTCTGCCTCTCCTTAGGTTTAGGAGCAGTTCAACTCAAAACATTTTTTCCTTTTAATATAAAACTTGTCATTAAATGTTTTAATGTTGTGTTATTTTGAAATATCTCCAAGAGGATTGGTTAATGTTTTTTTTTTGCTGTGGGCACAGACTAGGTAGTTAATTGTCCTACTCTTGTAATTGTTTAAGTATTTTGTATGGTGTAGTTGTATATAAACACAGTAAACACAGATTATCTTTGTGTACCATGGGAAAATGGGCTTTGTGTGTGTTTGTGTGTAATTTCAGTGAGAGCTCTCTCTCTCTCTCTCTTGCTCTCTCTCTCTCTCTCTCTCTCTGTGGTGCAGTGAAAGTGAGGGTGTGGGAGAGTCTCTCTCATAAATCACACTGTGTGCTGTATGATTACAGGCCTCCAAGAGTGGCCAGTATGGCAGTTTGTCATCTCTATAGGGACAGTGTGTGCATGTGTGTGTGGTCCCCACAGTGTGGTTCAATGAAGAGCATTACAGCCAACATCTTAAATGCACGTTGTACTGCAGACATCGTCTTTGTGATAAAAACGGTAGTTTACTGTAAATACATATAAAAACTGCTAACTCTTTTGTCTTCAGTTTGTCTGTGGCTGGCTCTTCAGCTCTTTATTTAGGAAATATACATGGATCTACGATATGTTTTACTTAAACAGAATATTCCGTTTGTGGGCAATCTATATGTTCAACTGTTGTGGTGAATATGTGTCTGTGTTTGTATGTGGGAGAAACAGAGCCAGTCGCTGCCTGCGTGTACATGCTTGGCTGAATTTCACCTAACTGAAAATTGCCACAAGTGATTTGAGCTGTCATATTTTTCCTCCCATTGACCAGACCACATGTGTTTCTAATAGACATCACATGACGCGCGCTGTAAAGGATGTGTAACAAGGGCCCTCCGTCAGTGGTAGCCGCTCCACCCCAACCCACCTAACACTCTATATGTCATCTGCTATTACTATGTCACCGAAAGACCACCAACGCTTACTGTTTCAGAACTGTGTGTGTTTGTGTACATGCTTGGTGATTATAGATGCAGGATGCATTTTATCCACCACATCATTAATCATAACACCCCATCAGTTACTGAAGCTGTGATAAATACATGCACATGGCCATGCACACACAGAGCAATAAACCCCTTTTCATTTTAAAGATATGAATCTTTCCTTCCCATTCAAAAGGAAAACACACGCATACGTGACACACACATGGTGTCACACCAGTCTTTTGAGCTATTTGGGAGGTTCTACAGAACCACCAACAAAGAGAGGGTGGGGAACGTGGAGACCCACCCACCTGTCATTTCTCCCAGTTGTCTTACATTACAACATCTGTAAAGTTTAGCTTTATCAAATGGATTTTATTTTGACATGCTAACATTCATTGTGTGCTGTATTGCATATTAGAATTATCACATTTAATTTGATGTAATCAGTTTGGTTAAATGAATGTGTTGTTTTGACCAGTGGTGGTTTATTGAAAAAAGACAGATAATGATTACATTAAAACAAAAATAATTTAAGAAGAAAGTGAAAATATGTTTATGACTTTTGTACAAACATGAATTTGAAGTGATTAACTGGTTATATCTGCTGTGTAAATTGATATCTAGGTTATGTTGGGTGTTTGTGAGGACTGGCAAAGTGCCTCACAAGTGAGTGCAGGTCTGCTTCATAAACTGGCATAGCCATTTTTTGTAAGTGTGTTGTCTGGATTCGATTAACCTAATCTGTTTTACAGTTTTTCTCTATGTGTGGCAGTCATGGGAAATTTTTGGATAGGAACCGAACTCAATTCTGTTTCCCCTCACCAAATCTCTGTGTGGCATTTATACATTCAAAGTAACGAATAAGGATCTTGACACTCATTTATATCAGAACATTCTGATATAATAATGTCTTACATATAATAATGTCAATAATGTCTTCTAACCTACTTCAACCTAACCAACTTTTTGGATATCTTAAAAGTCCCAAGATAAGAGAGACATTTCGCTACCATAGAATTATAAGGTTCTATCTGACATTTTTGTCAAAATTGAGTTATTGACATATTCTTACTCTAGTATAACTTATTAACACTATTAAAGGTGTTTGGGTGTGGGTGTTTAATTTGAAAAACAAAAAAAGTTCAGTTTTGGTATTTACAATGGAATGCAAAAACCTCAATATCTCAAAACTGGTCAAAACGCAGATAGAACCTTATAATAGGTAGCGATTTATTTCATGACACAGTGCTGTGTAGTGATTGGTCAGATGCTAGATTTGATTAATAATAATTTGGGACATTGCACCACATAGATCATAGTGTAACAAAACTAAATGTATTGGATATTTTTCAAAATGTCTTTGTAGCAACTAGCTTTCTTAAATCACAAATCATGTTGTGTGTCTTTGAGTCTGTGAGTAAGAGCCAAATGTTTTTATTAGATCATACATCAGGTAATAAAAAGTGATATAGTTGTGGAAGCTGAACGGTTAAGAATCTGGATTGCTAATACAAATGTATTATTTTCAAAGTGAGCTGAACTTTGCTGAATGCTGAATACTAAACACTGCTGATTCACCTTGAATCAGCATATTTCTCACAAATGAGAGAGGAGATTTTAGTAATTAGGTAGCAAGACACAATATATGGTAAGAGGCTTCAGCAATGCAACAGGGCAACCTGGTTGACCTGCCTATGGCAGCCAATCAAAACGAGGCATTAGGCTTCCCTGGTCCAATAGCAGTTTGCTCTTACACCAGTGCAACCTCCTTTTCTTAGGAACTTAATCCAGCCTTATGTAATAGCTGTGTGCATGCGGAAGGCGACCTTGAATGCTTACCGCTGCTCTCATATAGATGCATAATGCAATGAGTGAATTTATTATAGACTCTTCCTCAGTTTAGCACAGTTTGAAAAAGTTAAAGAAATATTGTTTATTCCTTGATACATTTCTGGGATGGTTTTGTCACATAAATAACAATCGGCTGTGGGAGCTGCAGAGCAATACAAACAGCAGCTTTGTAATGAAGTCATAGCTGTGCGTTATTGTGAAAAGCATCAAGGACAGGAACTATCCGTTTAATTATTACAACATTTATATTTGTGCAGCAAAACTATGTAGTTGTATGCAAATAAAAAATGTTAATGTTAAATGCAAAATTTATAAAACTAGCCCCTTTATTGAATCACCTGACCACCTACAAATTATACATAATGAATGGTATACTATGAAAGCTATATTATATGTTCAGTACATCGAAAAATTAGTTTGCTATATTTAGACCTTTTTTTAAAATGGATCATTCTAGTCCTGGACGCTGATTGGTTAGTACCCTTGCTATATGCATGACGAAGGCCAGTTATTATTTCATCATCAAGCTACGTTTTGTAAAACTGCTAAACACTAAATAGCTGATTATTATTTTTGTTACATGACAACATTCTGTTATTATAATATAGACATAATGGTTTTTGTATACAAACTGTATATTCTATCCCCTCACCCTAAAGCTAACCCTTACAGTAACTTTTTGCAGTTTTACATTTTATAAAAGCATCATTTAGTGTGTTTGTGTTTAATAATCAGTTCCGCTGGCTGGTCCCCACAATGTAGGTGTGTGTGAATTTTACCATCCTTGCTGGGACATTTGGTCCCCACAGTGGTAGATTAACAAGCACACACACACACACACACCCTTTTCATCCCTGTCTGTCTCTGTATATCTCTATCTGCCGCTAGGGTTCATTGAGCGACTGAGGAGACACACTCCGGTCCAGTGACTCCAGACTAACAGCGAGTTGGTGGTCCGTTCTGTCTGTTCACTCAGGCTGGGTCCTGCTACACAGATCTCAGGCCACTGGTCTCTTGTTAGATGGATTAGATTAAGCCTTGTACTACAGATCTCAGGGCAGTGAAAATTCATTGTTCATCAGACATTTATTGACATAGGTTCGGGGTCACTGATCCCAGAACAGAGTAAGGCACTCTTTTGTGAAATTAGATAATGGTGTCAGAGAGCAAGCCCTGATCTCTGTTCAGTTTTAGAATGGTCACTGCACCTGCCACAAAGACTGACCAGTTTCTGTGTCTGTGTGCACAAGTGTTAATTAGGAAATCTGTCCATGTTGAGAGAGAGTGAGCGAGAGAGAGGGAAAGCAAGAGGGAATGCGTGTGGGTTTATGTGTGGGGGGTAAACCCTAATACATTGAAAGGCACTGACTGTCTGTGAATAGACGGATTATCTCATTGCTCTTTAAAGTGGTTGACAAAGGGTTTGTGGTAAAACATTCACATCTCTTGTCAACACTTATTCATCCATCAGGTTATATTCTTCGATTAAAGGATTAACCTTGGTCTGAGGGTTCATTTTTAACAGATAAAGCTCTTTATACAGCTACCAGGAGATTATAGGCAGTCATAGACATAATTAAGGCATTTATCCCATTTTTAGTAATCAGATATTTTTCTAATTTATTTGGGGGAAGGAAAATGTGGGTGAAACCCAAAACTCTGCCAAGAAAGTCTGTCACACAAGTTTCTCAGCTGCTCTGAGTTTCCCTCAACTTTCCCACACAGAGACATCAGTGCACATTTGGGTGGCAGCCGTTCATCTGTTCCTGTGTGTTCTCATCTTCTGACATTAATTGTGGCATCTTGTCGCACAGCATTACTAAGTGAGCACCACCCAAACAGAGCCTGTTCTACAGAGAATTAGAAAGTCTATTGTTTTCAGCCCAAGCTCAGAGGGCTTTGAATTGCCAAGACATGGAGTGTGCATGTGTGATCTGGGGTGTGTATGCCACAAAACATGTGCACACTCAAAAAACTCATTTTTTATGAATTCATAAAGTCTCAGAAAATGCTAATTAGCTGTAGCCATTATAATTGGTTAGCAGATCTAGTGAACAAAATGGTTGGGAATTATTGACAAGTACAGTGTATGAACTCATTTGTTGTTTTTTATTACTAACCTGTTAGCCTCACAGATATCTTAAAATCAGTTGAACACAAAAATGTTAAAAATAACCTAAAGTTAGGTATTGCATAACCTAAAAATGGATGTTGCAGTCTTTTTCTTTATTTAGCATTTAGAAAAATGTGGTAGAATTTATCTAAATAAATCTGTTAAATATTTTTTCTTTTAAATCAGTTTGTTGTAGATAAACCTCTAATAGCCATAGTATGTTCACAGTCTATAACTGGTCTGTCATTGCAGGTATCTGTGTTCTGTTACAGGGTAAGCAGACATAGTGGGTGGCTACGTGGGTTTCTGGGCCAGCTCTGCATCTCCTCCTCAGTGAGACTTCATTGGATCTTTCTGTTCATGTTTTCCCACAAAGGGACTTCAGCACAAATCCCTCTGGCACAGAGGGGCCGTAGCAAAGTAAACAGAGATTTATGTCTTTAACCTTTAGACCTACCGAGAGTTTTTGAGTGGTAATCGCACACGTTTATGAGTTATGGGTCGACAGGTTAAAAAATACAAAGCATTGTTTCTGTAGGAGTAACTGTGATTGGATGATTGGTCTCCAATTACCTAGCATAACCTGGCTTTACAAGGATACTGTCTGCAGGTTATTTCTCGTTTCCCATCTAATGGAAAAAGTATGTTAGGAATATTTTCTCCATGTGCATTTCTAGTCTAGCTGTAGTACGGTCTGTGTTTGATTGTTGCAGTTTCGTCATATTTTGTTTGTATGGTGAGCAATGATGGCTCTCCATTTGATGTTTTCCAGAGAATTCCTTTAACTCATTTGAAACGAGACAGAAGCGGAAAAAGTCAAAGAAAATGAAAACACACAACAATTTTGAGACTACATCACTTCAGTCACAGAAGCCAGAGTCTGTTTGAAGTTCTGTTGGTGTGTGTGGGCTCCATTCAAGAAACCCCCTCCTCACTTCCCTTTCCACCCTCCTTTTGTCAGTAAGGTTACAGCGCATACGCTTGTTTGGTGAGACAAATGCATTCGTTCTCTATTGTAATATGAAACACTCCAGGCCCGCTCACTCTCTCTCTCTTTCCTCTTTCTCCTCTGAATGGAGAGACACAATTAAAAGCACATTAGATCTTTTCAAGTGCTTGTAATTTCATAAGTGAGGGTCCCCAGCTTCGCGTAGGGCTTAGTCGAGGAAAAGCCACAATATTCAGAGGGGCCCAGGGAAAAGATGGGAAAGAGATATTAACTTCACCGGGAACTGCTCTCAAAGAGACCACTGCTAGCCACGCAACAGCCCACCCACCCTGACACCTGCAGCTTTAAAAGCACCCTCATATAAACACAAACACACACCCAGATATTCTCAGCACATTACTTCATTTACAGCACAACTTCATTCACATTATCTAAAGGAATCATGTTTCATCGCTCGCTGAATCAGTAAGATTTATAGTTAGAATGATGTCTAATGAAGGCTGATGAGAATTTGATAGACTGCAGCCCAATAGTTAACCATACAAACAACACAGAGCAGATGGCTTTCTGGAGAAACGGGATTGAATAAACAGAGCAGTAGGGAATGATACATAGCTTCAAATATTCTGAATGTCAGATTATTGTCATGGATTAAGTGTGATGCCTGTGTAATGAATGTTCTCTGTAGACTTTGCCAGTATTCACCACACTGGGTCCTTCTGAGACACTTTGTCTTTACTTTGACAAAAAGGCATAAGTACTTAAATGAGTTCCTTGCTGTATAGCCACAATGAAGCATGCATGTCTGGCTTTGTTTTTTGTGGCAGGCAAACATGCAAAATTGTAAGCATGCTCTGCATGCTAACACACGGTCAGTTACTTTAAGTCTTAATTAAGTCTGTTTGCGCGGTTTTTACGTGTGTGTGTTGATGAGAAGCAGAAAGGGCTTGCTGTCTTGATGGAATTTATTCAAGAAATTCCCACTATAACTCATCTCTGTGTGTCTGTGTAAAGGAATGATATATTGGCTTAATCAGATAGGAAAATATGAGTAACCCAGATCCTGCTACTAGGGCTGCTCGCTTTATTATTGTAGCTTAAGGTGCAGCGTGGAACTGCCCCCTTTGATCCTGACCGTTTGAGTTTGTGAATAAGTGTGTATGTGCATGTGTGTGTTTATTGTTTTAGGTGAGGGTGGTGCTCTGTGCTATTGGCTTTGATTACAAAAGGTTTAACCTTCAGAGGAACAGAGGAAAGATGTTTAGAATGTTTTCACTGAGAACATTAACCCTATATGTTTCTTCAGCCAGTGTGTGTGTGAAATCAGAGACAAGGCTGCTCATTACCAAGATCATTACAAATCCAGTGTTTCTAGGGACACAGAGTTCAATAAGACATACGGCTAGTCATCAATCCTGTGTGTGAGAGAAAGTCTGTGACGGGGAAAAGAGAACAGCCCCAGGCACAAACTATGTCATGGCTGGCATTTGGTGCTGATGAAAAATGAAAACCATTTTAACCAGCCATTACCAAGATGCTTTGATGTACTTTCAGTCTGACAAGACCCAGCTGTCATGTTTTTTATTGTTTGTTAACAAACATGTTGCCTATATGTTGTGGTCATAACAAAAGCCAAATAATAGAAAAGTATCTTTTATTGTTAAGTCTTATAATCTTAACTGTCATAAAATAATATAAAATAATACTAATAATTACAATTGTTTAATTTAAATTAATGATATACATTTTTCGTTATTATATATATTATAACTATTCTTGTATTTAAAAGTGATTAATACAGACCTGTTCTAAATTCTTTTTGCCTTTTATTGTGCCATCACTGTGTTATTCTGCTTATCATTATGTCATCAACTTAAGTTTAACATATGGATGTGATAAATGTATAGACTGGTGGGATATCTTAAATAAGCAAGACTTTTCAATGGTCTTCAAATGACATACTGCTGTTTCTCTGTCTGTCGGTGTTGTAGTGTGGAATGTTTGCACACTAGTACATTATAGCCTCATAGCCTACCTTAACAAAGTTTGAGAGCTATGAACTAGCTCTCAAACGAATGAACTTCTGTTTTCTGTCACTAAACACAGTCTTTAATGTGTAATGAATCATAGATGTTGTTTGTAAAAGAAGAAAAAGGATGATGAACAGTATGGAAGAGATGATGAAAGTGGTGTAGGTAGAAAATATGTTGAGAAAGACTTTCCAGAGGAGGGAGAAAATTAGATAACTATTGTGATGTATGAGTTTCAAGCATGCATGTATCTGTCGTGATAGACTGTGCTACAGAACTCTTTCTGAAACCAATGCAGTTTCATTTTCAAAGGCGAGTGTGGTATACTTCTCCACTACATTACATTAAGTACCATGTGTGGGGTTTGTGATGTTGTTCAAACTCTTTTTCCTTTGAAGCACCTTTTCACCTCCCAATTTGCTACACATTTACCCCTCTGCAAAAACATGATTATCGCTGTAGCGTGAAGCTGGCCACCATCATTCACCCGGCTTAGGCTTTCTCAAGTTAGCAAATCACCAAGAAAATTGGAGAGGTCTGCAAAGTGTTCAGCACTTATGATCCCATCCCAGATCTCTTAAGTGTGTGTGTGTGTGTGTGTGTGTGTGTGGTTGGGGGAAGCCCACACCAGAGAGTGGTGTTAGTTCTCCAACCGTAACATAAACCAATTTCCAAGAGTAGTTTTCTACTTCATGGTATAGGAACAATAATACATTTTTAAGAAACAAGACATTTATCAATCCCACATTATGTTTGCTCAAAAACAAAAAACTAAAATTAAAAAATACATATAACGCAAAAAAAAAAACACCACAAAGGACAAACGTCTTATGAGGGACTGTTTTGAAAGCATTGTGAGAGCATTTTAAAAGCATGTAGAACCTTTTGTCCAAATTATTTATTTAATCATAGGCTCTTAAGGGGATACAAACTTTTTAAGATCATAAAACATAAATGTCCAGTCTGTAATGTTTTTTGGTTGTGCACAGCTGTGTGTTCTGTGTTTTAAGGGTGTGTGTGTGAGTTTGCCACATTTTTCTCCACTGCACATAGTTAAAGGTGCTCAAATAAGTGACATTGTTATAGCAAATCTGAAATTAGTGGATATATGCTTTGATGTAGTAAAGACCAATGATAAATGCATGCCAGCAATTTGTGGTGAGCAATTTTAACTGATCAGTCATTTGGGAGTTACAACATTCAAAACAATATTTTTCTTTTACTGATCAAAGAAGTTTTGTATATTTGTTTTCTAATATAAATTGTTAGAGATTATTATATATAAAATTATTCCTAAAAAAGATGCAAAGAAATTGAGAGACTTTTAAATGCACATTTAAATGTTTAAATCTTTAAGCTAAATAACAAACACAGATATTTTATTGTTAAACTGGACTGTTTTAAAGTGTAAAGTTGTAAAGCTTTAAAGTATTTTTTCCTGATTGTTTTTTAGTCTTTCTTCAGTGGACATTTTAGACAGCTGGAGACACTCTCACTAAAAGTACCATGATGAAACCCATAATTTCTTTAGCAGTATGACAGGAAATAAATAAGTCCCGCCTGCACATCTGGCTGACAGAATTTTCTCCATTCATAATTTTCCACAAGGATTTCAGTTGTCAGCATGGCTGAAAATGGCTGATTTTGGGTGCATTTATCTATAGCATAACTAAATCAATATTTAAACTGGTCAAAACAACATTTAAAAAAACAATGTTTATAAATATATAAGACTAAGAATGTTTGTGTAGATGTACATTTAACAGTCCTACAATTTATGCAAACTGAATGTGAATTTATTTATTTTATACACTACATTTGGATAATGTTTGAATGGACAATGTAGGCTCAAAACAGATAATTTATTACTATATACTATAAAATGAAAACAGTCATACACTTTCACAGATGTATGAATATATCACGAAAATATAAGTGCTGATTTTTATACACTACCAGTCAAAAGTATGAACACATCTACTTCTTTAGTAAAACCTTTAAATTGTTAGTCTTTAAGAAATTCTGTAAGTGACATTTCAACACATCAGTATATTTCAATACTGTTTTGTTGTCTGTTTGTGGATTACACAAGTGACATAGAAGAACAATATTAGGTTCCCCATAAAACCATTCAGTCAAAGAACTGTTTCTTTATTACCTTTCTTTTGCTTAAAAAACGTTTTTCCACTATAAAAGAACCTTTTGCAAAATTAAAAGGTTATGTGGGTGTTAAAGGTTCTTTATGGAACCATACAGGCAAAAATGGTTCTTCTGTGGCATCATGTAGTAAATATTTAAGAGTTTAGTATCCTGTTTTGACCCGTTTTGTTTAAGTGTGTTGGGAGCCTCTGTCAGTGTCTGTGTAAGTGGTTGAATGATTAATTTTCTCTTGCTTTGTGAAGTGTTTTATGCCTCCAGTCTTGCGCAGAAGCTTAAGATCTCAGACACATCGTATCTCCTCTCTGTTAAAAGGCAGATTATTCACAGATTGCCAAATCTTGAATCACTAGGTTTCGCGTGAGAAGGGAACAGCCTGATGTTGTTGTTTATCTGCCTTTGTGCTGTATGTGTTTTCTGTGACGTAAACATACACAAGCACACATTAGACCACTGTACCGAGAATGCTTTCCAGTTTCTCTATAATAATTTTAATCACAGCGGTTTTTCAATAACACACAACACAGGCAACGAGACTGATTTACTGCGACAGCAGAGAATCTTACCAAACTGTAATGCATTAGAAACTTTCACTGGAAAAAGTAAGCACATGATTTGCTCCCTCTCGTTCTGTTTTTCTCTCTTACTCACATTTGTTGGCATTTAAATAACATTGAAGTGTGCGGACTATATTTGCACTAGCTTTGTGATAACTGAGCACAATGTGTTCTACAAATACTTGTATCCTACATATTGATTCCAGATAATAATATAAAAAACCTGTTCAGTGAGTAGTAGTCCCAAGCTCTGGAACTGTTAAATGCACTCAAAAGTATGTGTTTTAGTTTTTCCCTGCATTGCAAAATTTGTTGTGAAGAATACAGGCTGGCCATAATTGTGTTTCTGATAAGATTGACCTGCACTGGTCACAAATATCAGATACTGGGTGTAGCTGGTACTTCAGTTGAAAGTCTGAGTTTAAAGCTCAGGTGGGGTCTATAGTCTACAGGGAAATCAAGACTGTAATGTAAAACATATGCAGTCATGACCTTTACATATAGCTCATGAACCTCTGTCCCACTAATCATTATCACACTAGCCTCTGTCTCTCATATCCTATTAAAGATGCACTTGTGGCTGACGCAGCTGCCTGGTGACAGGTTAAAATGCTGTAAATCCAGATATAACATAATAGTCATATATTAAAGAATTAAAGATAAAGAGTCATATATTAAAGAATAACATTACAACTAATACATAAAAATGTGTAATCACATTCTGTGTGCATTTGCAAGTTTTCAGCCAAATAAGCAAAATTGTACCTAGCTGCCTAGTATGACCTGCAATACTTGTTTCATTACATTCAGAAACTGTTAACGCCTCGACAAGATGACGTGCAGATTTTAATTTAAAAAAATAAAATCTGTTTATCTCAAAATATGAATCTAAAAAAGTTGACATTACAAAACATTACAAAATGCCAACTCGGTTTTATATAAGTAATTTATATGTGACAATGTTCTACGTAGTAATGAGAGTGCAAGTTACTTCATTGTAAAATGATGCTGGGCGTTAGTTAAGATGATCTGACTAGTTTCTGAGACTGTTCTGTGTGGGCTGCAGGTCTAGCGTTAAAATCAGGCCTCAGATATGCTCTCCTTTTACCTCTCAAGCATCCTCGGGGTCTTGGTTGAAGTGTTTTGGTTGAAGTTGCGTCAATAGAACCCATACGGTAAAGAACGCCTGGTTTAAGGGCGGACTCTTGAATGCCGAAACGTCTGAAAAGTTTTGGAGTGGAAGGTTCCTCAGTCTCATTAACGGTGGCCTAGGTGTTAATTGGCCATGGGTTGGTCTAAAAGAAGAAGTATAGGGACATAAGTGCTTATTTGACAGGGAGAAAGCGATGGAGGTGGAGGTGATCTGATGACGGGTAGCTAATCAAAGTCCAGAGACCGCCGTTTGAGAGCACTAGAGGTTAATGACGCTTGTGGAGAAAGTCTGACATCACCTTTTCGAAAGCTTATTCGCTGACTAGAGGTTCAAGAGGCTGCATTTCCTCGCTCAGTTTGCTCCATTTAGCCTTCTAAGGGGTAATAACAAAAATAGATTGTGTATTAGAAATTGCAATATAAAATACAATATGTGTGCAGAACAAACGTCGCTAAAGACATCACCATATGTAATTAAAGTAAAATTGGCAACATATTTTTTGACTGTATAAGTTATGAACGACGTCTTAAATAAAGCGCTTAATCAGTCATTGTCTGCATAGGCTTTATTCGCTATTCATTTAATTTAAGCGTATATTCATAGACATAAAGAAGACTGCGTGACGATTTAGTATAAAAGGCTTTCAGCCTATCAACACACACACACACACACACACACACACACGTAATATAGCAGTTAATTTGATAGAAAAATACAATCATTACAATTTATACAAATACATTCTGTTACATTAAAATTATTGGGATATAATTGGGATTTGTAGAAAAGCATTGCTTACTTTTTGCACAAGCAATCGCTTAAAAAAAACAGTCATCATTCAAAACACCACTCTGGGGTTTTGCCTTGCAAATACTTTCTATCTGTGTGGAGCTATGCGCCTGCAAATCTTGAAGAAAAATATTATCATAACTGCATTGTGAGAAATATCGTTAAGAGGGGACCTGCGTTTGGTGGACGTTTGAAGAATTTTCCGCTGGCAGGGTCGACAGGCCCTTCGGGTCAAACTTTTGTACTGGATCCTTCGACTTGCTTCTCCATACCACATAAATAATTCAGAGACCTTGTTTGCTCAGAAAACATGCCCCGTATAAAAGACTTCTATGACATTTTAAGGGGACTGGCGGTAGGCTGTAAAGGCATCCAAATTACCCTAACAATCAAAGCAAAGACTCACACACAGTTTATTTAGGGAGCGAATAAAAAGTATTACAGCCAAACCGCTTGCCTTAGTTTTTATGCAAACTTCGGTTTGGTACGAATTTTCTTTCTACTTTTTATTGTTACTATCATTATCATCATTATTATTATTGTTAGTATTATTAATAACTATACAATCACAGATTGGTACAACAGACTTGGCTTAATGTTATAGCAATACAAACCTGTCTTAAAATTTTTGTTTTAAATTTGAGTCAAAGTTTCTGAGTCAGAATAATACCTTGGATCACAGACAATTTAAATAAAAGTTTTCTCATTTCAGCCTCCTTAGGATTTCGGTTCTACGGCGGTTTCCTTGCCAATGTATTCATGACCTGTCATTTGCATCTGTATTCGGTTCCCATGCCAAAATTTTTAGTGAATATACGCATCGTGAAATATAGTTCATATACGGTATGTTGACGTCTGCTATTAACATTATCTAGTTACAGTTTACAGCTACAATTAGACGACCTGAGAGTTTATAGGGGTTATTTATGTCGTCGGATATAATTGGTTTCAGGGACTTTTGTGCCATGTGCAGATCACATTTAAACTGAGACATCTGTTGCTCAAAAAGAAATGAGAATTTCTGAAGGCTTAATCAAACTTTGCATGCTTGCAACTTCACTTGGATGATCGAGTGAGATCATTATAACCGGAAAAGTTTTTTTGTGGAATTGAAAACGGTAGTTATTTGAACTTTAGTCTATTGTTAATGAGTAGCGCTTGAAGTGATGTAAGATTTTGGGCCTGGTTCCGATGTTATAGGCATCCGTAGCTTTTATTACGTTCTGGTGGGTCTCTGAGGCGTAAGTGGCTGGTAACGCTAAATCACTCGCGCCTTTTATGTTGGTGGGGATGTTTGCCAATCTTTATATTTAGAGCATAACGGCCCACTAGCTCGTACACCAATGGGCCAGATTTGTTTCCTAAACATTTTGAAGTGATCAGCGACAGGTGGATTCTCATATAATGTTAGAAGAACAATGATCTGCAGGTTTTATTTAATTTTACACATTCACTTGAACACAGACTATTTTTATCTATATGCGTTTGTAAAATTGTGCTGTTGTAATCCTGCATACCCATCCGATTTATATTAGAGTGTAATGGGTTTCACCCCTTTAAAACATCTAATATTGCTGTAAGCTTTTAAACTGCATTGGAGACCCTATTAATGAAGTTTTGAGGGTGGGCTTAGTTTTATCGATTATTTTTGGATGTCATAAACGAATAGACTTATGGACGAATAGACGTCAAGAATTTACAAATTCCCATTTATATTTTTTTGCGTATGAAATGCATTCAGCTTGTGAGGAGACGATTTGAAGAATTCAAATAGGCTAAATAATTTTGTTGTTATTCATTATTATGATGCAACAACAATTGCTGTTTGTTATTTAACAGCGCTCAAACTATACTAATCAATGTTTCATTACTTAAAACTACCATAAATCAGAAGTTTTACATTTAACATTTATTTAACACATACACCTACATGCTATCTAAATGACAGCACAGTCTTCAACACGGTCAAGGTTTCGTGCTATTATTTTTTTAATGAAAATGGCCTCTGGACCTTTGTCATAATAGAAACGTATTATTGAGAAGGCTACTGTATGTCGATTATAGAGGTATTGGTTGTAAAATCTGTGCTTACATTTATTTTCTGACAATTCAATATATTAGTGTAATTTATAGGAACACATACTGGCACAACAGGTGGCTTTTGTTATTTAAATAATATATATTAATTTCCCATTTTCACGTTGAAAGTTGCGTTACTTCCTTAAACGTGTATAACTGTAGTTTTAATTTGTAAAAGTTGTATGCCACCTTATACCAACGACTTTATAATCGCGAAATATGTGACACATTTTGATATTGCCGTAATTTATTGTTAAAGTATTTTAATATTTTCTAATATTTTATGATAAGTAAACGTTCTTACAACCCAAAATTATTAGCTGAGTAAAAACTTTAATATATTTGGCAAGGATTTAACACGTTTCCTCAAATTTTAAAAAAATATTATAACAATTATACGATTGTTATGATGAATGGTATGCCCTTCTGAATGGAATGTTTTAGCCCTATTCATTAGGCAAAAAAACGCTTTATTTCAATGTTGATTTAAAAATGAAAATGTAAGCAAGTGGCAGAAGCACTGCGAATCTAATAAACTATGCTGATTAGTGGAGACATTTCCCTCTTTGCTTTCTATTAAACACATAATTTCACTGTTCTGTGCAACTGGCTCGCATTTGGTATGTAGCGAGTTGCCTGCTGGGTCTCAGAATTTCAGCCGGACAGTGTGAGCTTAAAACCAGATGTTAAATCATGCGTCTTTCTGATGCTCAGTGCGTGGAAAAAGTTTGTGACACGGGCATTCCTCTCATCTTTCAGCTGGCAGAAGAAGCCATTATGATATCAATTATATGATCTCACCCTGAAAGACGCAAAGTCTTCGTGTTTTCTAATAGAAACCGAGTCTTTGACAGATTCCCAAAACTCACAGACCACATGTGCACGGAGTGATGTGTGTCTGTGGTTGTGTGTACGCTGGTGAGCGCGTGTGGGCATGTACGACGGACCGTGTGTAGCTTCAATGACAGAGATCCGTTTAAGGTTGTGTGAACGTTGTGGAGTTAAAGGTCGCCCTTGAACTCCTTTTCACAAGCGTCTGGTTATGTTAGTGGTCACGACTCCATAATCCTAAGTCTTGTCACAAGGCTGCTCGCTTCGTCTGATCCCTCCAGACAAGAAGATAGGGTAAATATGTATATCAACTTTAATAACAAACGGGTAAATAATATTAGAATAAAATCTTAAATATGAGAATTAATTTTCCTTAAATGTATAACTATTTAAATGTACCTTTCAAGAAAAGACATTTCTAATAAACATTGTATATGTCCTATATCTTAGAATATTCCATACAAAAAGTTGGTCAAGTGGTAAAATATTATATTTTCAGTTTCCTATTTTCATTTTTTAATTTTCCGGATGTATTAAGTTGTTTAAAAATACATTTAAAGCAATTAATTAAGTAAGATACTTAAATGTACCTTTTTATAATACATTAAAATAATATTTATATTTTTGTAGGGCCTAAATTTAAAAATATCTGGTGCGCACTAACTGTCTTGACATTGTAAAATGAAAATTCTCTTTAATTGGCTGAAAGGTTGGTATTTGAGCATTTTTTCTTATTTTTTTATTTGAGCATTCTTTTCCACAAATATTTTAATATTATTAGAACAACGTTTGTCCAGTCAGAGTCGTATGACAGGAAAACCATACAAAAGATAAGATTCCTTTACACTTGCTTCACATCTTACTTGTTCTCAGTGGGAGCTCTGCAGTGCAGGTATCTGCATTGTACACGTGACACTGTTAAAGGTCTTAATGATTACCAGTTGAAACTGTAGCAATTTCACTATGACATCATACAGGACTGTTACAGCAGGAAAACACAGTAATACCTGGAGATGCGAACATTTTTTCATTTTTATCGTTTCGCAAATGCATATTTATCATTAACTTTGAAGCAAATTGTTCTGGTGGTCGTGAACGCGCAATCCTGAGTGATTTAATGCAAACACGTGAGTCGTAACATTTCGAAATGGCAAAAGCTAGAGGCATTTCATTCAAGCTTAAACGTAGAGGGGAGGGGAAAAGAAGAAAGAATTTCCTTATGCTGCAGGCGAAACAATTGCATTTGCTTTGCAAACTGAAAAAACCACCCAGTTCAAAGCTCGTCTCTGCTTGTATTTTCCCTATAAGCAAATAAGCCATCCAAATTTTAAACACTTTCCATAGTGTCGACTGTTATGCATCAATACTTTATATTCGGCAGTAAAACTGCAAAGCACTTCCTACAGGAGTGGGATAACACTCTTTAAAAATAAATGTCAATTATAACAGGGTTAGGGTTAGATTTCACCAATATGAAAAATAAGCTGCCGTACCTACGACCATATCCTGCACCGCCTTACTAATAGCACATCTCTCCGAATTAAGATGTCTTTATTAATAATTTGGCCCTACATACCATATACCCCAAATCATAGTTTACAACACAGAGCACGACATCTGTTCAAGAGAGAAAAATATACAGCCCCCCCTCTTAATCGTGACCAGATGTGAAGGCCAAGTAATTGATTTACCGCCATTCAGCGGCTCTAATGCAGACTGAGATGGTTAATTGTGTATTTACTCATTTCTCCGGGGGAAAACATAGGCCCATCTTGACACATGAATATTCCTCTGGGTGAATTACAGGAACTTTATTTACCGTGTTTTACCTTGATGCCTTCGCTCCCTCGCTCTCTCTCTCTCTAACCCCCAGGCTACCTGTCACTAACATCTGAGCGCCACATGCTTTCCCCCATCCTTCTAACTGCGCGCAAAAATATCTTCCCTTGGTTCCCCTTCCCCTCCAGGTTCTCTTCCCAAAGGATGCCTCGTTCCTGTGACCCCACACGCGCTCCGTCACAAGTCTACCAATCAGGAGTGCACCGGAAGTGTAACATCTGCGCGAGTCTTGAAACATAATTCCCACTTCTGTACTGGATATTTTGCGCGGACCTTGACAAACCCACGGCGAGGTAAGATAAACTGGGAGGAAATTCCAAGCCGGTCCGCTGGGACACCATCGGTTGCGCTCTAAGAGTAATGCGCCTTTGGTATACAAAAAGAAAAATTCTCAAGATTGTAATCGTCAAAATTGGGCGCTATGCCGCTTTAGCTAACACAGATGACAGTCCAGATATCAGCTGAACTTCAGTAATGGTGTATCTTTACGCTTTGCCAACAGATAAGTCCCAGTTGGTGAAATGTTTGCTTCTGTGTACAATCTGTTTTAATGACATCATAAACTTATCGTGACACTTATAATGAATAGCCATTATAGTGCACAAAGCTTTTCCATTCGAGCGCAGTAGCTGAGGGGAACACTTTGGTGTCACGTTGCAATTGCCTCTTAAATAATAAACTACATTTCTCTGCCGGACTGTAAACACTGGGCTAGCCAGGGCGGCAGACTCAATAGAAGTGCGCATGGTATATCACAAACATTTTCCCAAACGGCTGCAGACTTCCAGACCAATTAGGGTCATTTTGCGCTGCATGGTGGAGAAAATAGCTCTCCATGCTGCAAAATGTCACCGAAAAGTTCCCGGGGCAAAAGTGTTTTTTTTTCTCGCACTTGAGGATTTGCGTCTCAGAAGTTTTAGTTTCCCATTAAAAAACTCACTCGACCCGACAAAGAGATGTTTTCACTGCCTCGGCTTTAAATAGATTCACATGACCATACAGGAGGATAGTGTGAAGAAAGAGTTTTGCTGATTCACTCCACGCTCTATGAAACAAGACTTAAAGACAACTGGTGTAAAGACAATTATTCTGTTGCAGCAACAGAATAATAATGAAATGACATTATATTTTCAATAGATTTTAATTTTAAGAGGACACAGAGTACAAATGGTATCTGGCAATTTTCTTGCCTTATCTTCATGTCTTTAATCTGCACTTTGAACTTTTGTGGATTTGTGCACAATTTGAAACACATATTGAAACATCTGGATACATTCCTGGCAATTTAACTCAACGTCATGGTTTATTTGCTTTGACGTTAATTTTTATTTAAGTTTATATGCATTTGTCTGTCTACTGGTTTAACCCCTATCTAGCACGTCTGTAAATGAATCAGAGAAAAGGCAGGATTCATTTAAAGAGACCTCAGAACAGTAATGCAACATAGCAATATTCCCAAATCTCCTACATAGTTAATTATTACTGTTTACAGAATGATATGTAATTATAAATCTTGTCAGTTAGTATACATCTAAACTTTTATTACATCATACTCTTTCATCATACTTTTTACATTTCCACTATAGTTTATATAATTTGTCTAAGAATGTCAGACATCACAGGAGAATATTTAAACTTTTTAAATATTGTTGTTGTAATTTTTCTGAAACCTTATCCACAACAAATCAAATGTATAGTAATAGACAATAAACTTTTTGGATATATATTTGGATAATAAACCTTTCATAGATAGCTTTTATTTATTCTAAATACACAAAAGATGCTTTTTTATGCTTTTGTATAATTTGACAATATTACTTATTTATTGGAAATGACACAAAAACTTTGTATTTGTCAGTGATGTTATGTTGATTTTTTATTTTGTTCTTCACAGGTCACGTTTCATATTTCATCTCATGCATGATTTCCATTGACACTTTTGTCTACTTGAATACCAAGTACCAAGTAAATACAACTTTAGTTGTAATGGTTCTGTTAATTAGAGCACAACAGAGTGAAAGGCATAATTTGTGTAACAAGCAGTATAAATGATATCATGCCAGACATATTAAAAAAATATGATTAGGCTAATCTGTCATTTGTTTTAAAACCGAATCATTCATTTTTTAGGATGCATTTTCATATTTTTGGATAAACTAAAATCTATACATAAAAGGAAATTAAATAATAAGAAAACTTCAAATTTAAGTTATACCACAGTTGTTCTAAGGTCTGACATTTTCACTTAAAGTAGTAAAAGTAGTAAAGTAGTAAAAAGTAGCTACTATTAAGAACAGTAAGAATGCCTATATTTTTGTCAACAAACTACAAGCATCATCATGATTCTTAGTCTGCGTGTTGATCTTGTAAAACTGTAGTGTTAAGATTGTGAACATACAATGAATATCTATTTGAAACAGATTCTTAGTCCAAGAATAGATCTTAAGGCTTAATTGTGACTCAGAAGACCAGATGTTAAGATTTAGGATAACTGTGTGCCGGGCTGCTTTGCCATTGTGCTGTTGAAGCAATTTGCCTGAGGCTGACTGCTAACTCTGCCATAGGGTTCTGTTCTTGTATGCCTAGTCAATTAGTTAATAAACACAGCATCAGGTTTTCTTATTTTGTGTCTTTCTGAATTAAAACATTCTCTTACCTTTCTGTATTGAGCTGAGAGTTTTGCAAGAGCTGGTGGTCAGATGTGTATCAGTAATATTGTGTGACTCATGCCAGTATCGATGTGCACACATGAGCAGGTCTTTGCAAGAGAGTCTGCTTTTCAGTGGCATTCCTGTCCAAAGCAATCACCATACACAATTACTTATACACAACTACTTAAAATGCCTGGACCTAAACATTAAATTAACAGACCCGAGTGTGTGTGTTTATAAAGCAAAGAGAGTATTCTATAAAAAGTTAGTTAGCTAAGTTAGCTTCTGTCATAATGTTTTTTTTAACATTTACATATTTTTAAAATGCGATTATCCAATGAGGCGTATAGTGAGTTGAAGGTGCATACATACTTCTTTTAAATTGTATTTGTATTCTCAGATAATAGAACCAACAACTTCTGCACTGTTAATGGAATGCTCTGCCAGTTACAGGAAGCTACAGGAACTATTCCAACTGAGCTACAAGAACTAATAGAATGTATTACATGGTTGTAGTTAAGTGTGTAGTAATTTATGAGCAGAAGGCCTCCAGTGTTTGCCCATATACAGCTGTATTGTCACCAAACCCTTTCCACCACCACCCCACTGTTCACGTCTGTCCACAAGTGCTCTGTGGAAAAGTTCATCAATATTTTGGGAGACCTTTGACATAACCCCTACAATTTAAACAATGGGATTCTGGGTACACTAAATGGCCATGTGGTTGGCAGGGCGGCGGGACTAATGAGGGAATGCCGTCTCGGTTTTACAGTTCAGGCCAAAAGCGGTCAAGCGGAAAAACGGCCCCGGACTGCCTCACGCAAACTTTCAAAAGAAGGAGAGCGCACAATCCCCACAAGGGCTTTTCTTTTTAGTCCATCACTTCAGCAACTCAGCCTCTCTTTCCCACTCTCTGATCTCTCTATGGTGTCCTATTCATTTTCATTTCTATCTACTCGGCCTATCGAGCTCTTTTTTTCTAGTTTTCTGCTTCTCTTACTTCTCGCTCTCTCTCACAATCAAACTCTGCTCTCCACACTCACATTCACTTTCTCTCAGCCCTTCTCTCTCTTTTTTTCTCCTTCTCTCTTTTATATTTGGCCAATTATCAGATTAAAGAACACCCAACTCAAGTTTTTTTTGATATAATGAGTGTTCACCCTCCCTTGAATCCATCATTAAAGAGACAGTTTCAGACACATTGAGTCTGTCAACAGCCTGTCTGTTGTGATTGAAGCCCAGTCACCATCCATTCTTAAGGAGTAGGAGTTTACAAATGATGGTTTTGCTTCATTTTTATTATATATTTCCAACCATTGTTTGCACTTCTTCCCTAAGCCCGCTTGTTAACATTTTTTAACATTCTGAATATTCCACAAATGGCTTTGTGTATTTATGTAGGGGTGTGCATGCACACACACAGACGTATAAATGGAAGATGACAGGATGATTGTAGATCATTGCTTACCATGATATTCCAAACCGCACTCCAAATTCCAGTATCAAAACCTAGTGGGTAGCACTGAACTTGTCTTTTTTTATATTTTCAATTATGTTCCAGGAAGTCTCAAGATGCATATTCATCAGAGATAGATTTCTAAAACTTTACATTAACTGTTTCCAGGAGACAGTCATGGTGAAATAATAATCCTTATGTCATTATAGAAATATAATCAGTGAATCTGCAATTATGAATGTAGCTGAAATATATCTAATCTCTCTTTTTTCTTTTTGCCTCTCTCTCTTTTTTATTTATGGAGATAAATAAAACAAAATTAACAAGAGAGAAAATTAGAGAAAATTATACTGTAAATCCTACAGGGGAACATTTCCTCTTGGTCCAAAAAACCCTCACATGAGCATTTTATATGAGTGTAAGTATGTGTTTTTCTTTTGAAGAAAATGGGAAAAATTCTGAAATTTGGAAAGTGTTCTGTAGCAGATTGTTTTGTCTTCACAAATATTTCTTCCAGTTGTCTGTTTGGCTTTGCTAGTGCAGTCTAATATTATCAGATGCTCATGAATGGCAGAATTACACAGCACATCAGTGTTGGCTCAGTGTCATGCAGGCTCTCAAGTGTATTACTGTGTGTTTAGTGAGTGCTGTATCTCAGCCTGTACTCTATATCTCTTCATTTGTTTGTACTCCATTCAATCACTTTGCTTATCTGGGCTTGTCACCAAGAAATGCAGATTCTGAATGGGATCTCAGTGCTGGCTGGCAGATATTCTACAACAGCAAACTCACTCCTTTGATTCTCAACAATATATGACTCTCAGTTTTTGTGTATTTATAAGTAGTTCAGAGAAGGGTTGTGTATATTTAATTGTACTTTCTCCTTTGACAAGAAAGCAGAGCGCATTTTTTCTGCAAATTCTGCAGTGTTCTCCTTTATATATCACATAAACCTATTATATAAATAATTGATATGTATAATATAATATATATATTTTTCCCCTTATTTTACATATAAATTATATCTGTGAACTACTTATAAATGCACATAAATGCACACTGAGACTCATATATTGTAGTAGTATATGAGTATATATGTGTGTGTGTGTGTGTGTGTGTGTGTGTGTGTGTGTGGTGTGTGTGTAGTGGGGGGGTATTCACAGTTTGTCTTCAGCCATGTGTGGTGGTAGTTTTCAGAGATAAGAGATGATCTCACACACTTGCACATTTTCAGAAAAGAGGTTAGTCAGATATTGAGCAGCTTGTCCTCCCACTGATTTAAACAGATGTGGAAAGAGATACAGGCTCATCACACAAACATACACGTTAATCTGTCATTAATTAGAAACCTCTCCACCTTAGCCATTGAAAACTACAACTTCATTGACTCATGCCTGCGAGATGTCAGTGAGGTATGTACATTTACCATTTGAAGTTCTGTCATATTAGCAATTCAATTTCCTCTCTGTTTAACTTGAGGAGAGCGTTTGCAGTTGACTGAGCTCTGAGCTGTTGAATCATCACACACCAGTATTTTGTTTCCAATCTTGGGGAAATATTGTGCAAGCTATGAAAGTATTCACTCCAGGCAAACCTTCAAACCAGCATCTGTGTGGAGCAAAGGCTCTTCCTGCAGCATTTTATTAAAAACCAAGCAAAGCGTCTCTGCTCGCTTCCGGGTCTCACTCCAGAAAATTTGTGAGTGAGGTGAGAGCTGCTTGGCTTTTCCTTCCTCCGTCTGTGTGTGTGTGTATATGGCCTTGAGGGATATCTAAGGTGTAACTCATCCAGATGTTTGTGGAAGTTGGAGAGCATTCAAGGAAGTCATACACTGTTTGGGCTCAGTAGGTTAAATGTCACAGGGCACAAAGCGGCACCTTTGGAAAAACTCACATTGTGTGTGTGCATGTGCACATTGAGAAAGAAAACTAGAGTCTTACTGTCTGTTTCAGCAGCTGAGTGCTTTCCATTTCATAGTGTGAGCTTTATGGTAGACAAGGCTGTTTATTTTGAAGGTTTTCAGACAAACTGTGGTTGCACAGAGTCAGTCTCTCTGAGTCCACTTGAAAGTTTTACGACTCTGTGCGCGAGGGAGAGTGTAAACGGGTCGCGACCCAGCGAGGTGCTTTCTCTTTCTGAGGAGATGGAAGACTTTGAGGGTCATAGAAAGCGAATGATCTGCTCATGACTGTGGAGAATGTGCATGTAATCTGCCACTGTGGAAATCAGTCAGACACAGTCTCTCGCTCTAAAATACTCTCTCACTCTCTCCCTCTTTCTGCAGGTCCATAAAGCTGCGGTTGGTTGTAATTCCTCCCAGTAGAGAATGCCTTGGAAAAACAAAGCATGAATGTCACACATTGATTTGGGTCAAGAATGTGTGAGTGTGTGTGTACTTCTGCCAGGTAGTAATAGTCTGCAAGGTTATATTGACAATATATTATAAGATCAATATAGACTGTATAGACTCATTAAAAAGAAATAGGAAAATATATGGCATAATTTTATTTAAGCTAATAAAACTTTCAGTAAGTGGAAAAAAGTTTTACTAAGATAACTGACATCAAAACATGATAAATTGTTGTGAAAGATAAATGATATTTTTGTGCGAGTCAGGGGCTGCTGTAAAGTTTTGTGATTTCATAATAAGCATTTTATTTCTGTATGATTGCATGTTATAGGGGTTTATAGGGGTTATGAACTAATATTTTAAGTTCATCTTCATATACACATACAAATATACACATACAATGTAATGCATGGCCTCATACTTGCCAAATTAAGCAACTGGAAAGGCAGTTTACACACACACACACACACACACACACACACAGTGGTTAATATTTGTCCAGTGTTTCTCAGCATGCAAGTGGTGTAATGTATACATAAACATTCTGTAATTGCCAAAAATAGGCACAATAACCCAGACACTGACAAACTTTTGACCTTGTGTGTGTGTGTGTTTGAATTAGAGATGATTTGTGCTTATGTGCACATTTGTGGCTTTGATTTAGTTCAGTTGTCCAACATAAATAGATAATTCATACATCAATAAAAGAGAAAAGTAACTAAGTGGAATTCCCCCAAAGTACAATTTAATGGGTTCAAAAACTGCATGTTCACTATGTTTGCTTTGGCACAACAGCAGATTTTGTGTGTGAATATACTAATGTGTATGTATACACAATAAATGTGTGCATGCGTGTGTCAGTATGTAGAGTTTTTTTGTCATGCCTGTTGAAGGATATTCTTGTGTTTCCTCAGCCTAGATGATTTCTTGGATAAAACAACAAACACTCTGGTAAAACAAAGCTGAGAATGTTGTCTTAGGCTCTGGAATACAGAACTATTAGTGAGGGACAAGCATATGTTTTGTGGAACCTGTCAGAATCATTGGGTAAATATTATTTCAATGTGAAGATGAATTGAGGCATGTGCACTGGCAAATAACTGAGGTCTTAGCCTCCTAATAAAAAATTATGAATGAATGATCAAAAACAAACATGGGATATAATCTGCATGCAAACAATTGTCAAAAAAGGAACAACATGCTCAGAGAAAGATGCATTGCTTTATTCGGTAGCCAAGAAACAAACACAGAAATTAATTTCAGCATTGTTGCTTTGTTGAAGAGATTTCATTTGGAAAGCCAAAAATTAACTTTCATCATTTATATTTACAAACTGTATGACAATCTTTAAACTGTGACAGGTAACTTAAGCTGTTAAATATAACTGTAAACCAGGTTAACCTGTCTAAAGCCAATGTATAACCAATAAACACTTATTTTATTGGGTTGTTACTGTGTAAGGTAATCCAGGTAGTTAAAGTATGCACACACATACACACACATACATGCAGACAGTATTTATAATAAACTAATTCTTGGAACAAACTGAAAAAGTGAACATGTTGGGTTGTTTACTAAAAGGAGCTATTTTTACCCGATACGGCCCCCAAATTATCATCAGTGGTGTAACACAATTGAGTCAGGCTTGTTTAGAAATATTAAAGAATTTGAATAAAGCCAGTCAATTCATGTTACCACATGAAGCAGATTTTTTGGCTTTTCTCTGGGTGTTTCATGGCTTGGTGGAAAGAGGGGAGGAATGAAAATGGAATGAAAATGCGAGTGTAGAGGTTTCAAAGGGAGTTTTGGGTTAAAGAGCAGTACATTACACTGGGCAGCCTGAGTAATTAATGCTCACCACCCACCCATAGAGCCCTCCAGCCAAAACGCTGCAGAGAACTAAATCACAACCGTGTGTTTCTGTGGGTGTGTGTATGTATGCGTGTGTGTCTGTACGTGTAAATCGTTTTCCACTGAGGTGGCAGTAGCAGTTTTCTTAAGATAAAGAAAGTAAATATGTTTATATGTTTAAAAGCTTAGCTGGCAACCTGGCTAAAGATAAGGTTAATATTAGAATTATATGCAAACATATGTTTGTTTAGTGTGTGTGCAAGCAGAATAGACCAAAGTGTAGTAGATGACTCACTAAATTGATGTGTGAGAAAGAGGGAGAGAGAGAAAGAAAGGCCCTTCCATGCAGGATATCTTTTAAATGTTGATTTGTAGATCTGGCAGCTGGTTTGTTTGGGAAGAAAAATAGATTTACAAGACACTGAGACAGAGCAGCAGTTAAGGAAATCTACAAGCCTTCAGTTGCACAGCATATCGCGAATATATCCAGTTACCCCCCCACACTCCACTCCACCTCCTACTGCGATCCATTCAACATGTACAACCCTCACACACACATACGGACACACGCATGCACACTCCGACCACCCCGAAGTGTCAGCCTTCAGTCGTCATAGAGACCGGCTTAGTTCCATGTTGTGACAGGACACGGGAAGAGTGCAATGTCTTGGGAGGAAGTATCAAATCAAACAGCATCTTTTTCTACTTTAGCAGGAGATTCCGATCCGGTCAGAGGTACTTTACGCAAACGTTTAAAACGGGCCCATTGGAAGAAGGGATAAGCACAAACAAAAGCCTGCATTCATCTGGCCCACACCGGGAAACATAATGTTATTGCATAGGCCCGCTTTATACATGAGGGACAGAAAGACAGGGTCGCACTCACAGTGAGAGACAGAGACATTGACACTGAGTACAAAAGTGAGAGAATTCATTTTTCATCTTGTCATTTTGTACAAAAATAGATGGTGAGAGACTGAAATAAAGGGATGCAGGAGAATGGAAAGACTTTTACCAATGATGGGGGACCTTCTTACATTTAACAGACATGGGATCTTGGAGTTTCAGACCAAGAAATTCAGAGACAGAATGTGATTGGCTATGGGGAAATGCCGCAAAGCAAAGTGAATTCCACAACTTTGCAGGAATTGCAACACATGTGCACAAAATTACTAGCTTGAGCAGACTGAGTCACTCTGTTTTCCATTTGCATTGAAAAAGTCTAATTGTTCTTAATGAATACTGTGTGCACACGAGTTGTTCATGTTTATTGCAAAATCACGGCTGCGTTGTTAAATCATTTACAGCAAATGAGTTAAAGGACTTGAAGTGTATGATTATGTCACAATCATGTATGCTAAATAACCCAAACAGCTCGCTGTCAAGAGTAACAGTAAGTCAGCGTACGTTGGCGGGTGGCCTTAATGCTGAACATGTTTCTGTAGACCATATAACCTTGGCAATGCTTCAGGAAGGCTTTGCGCACTTCTCTCCAATCTCATGCTCCATCATGCCACATAAGCTGCTTTGACATGGAAGTGCGGGTCTGTAAATGTTTCCCCTTTTACCTCAACCGGCATGACGCCCTAAACTCTTCCTTCACTCACCTCTGGAATCTAACACACACCCTGTGGTTTTTGATCACTATCTTGCAGATTATCAAAGCCCTATAGCTCAAATTTGTTACTGGGTCTGTTCAGGGGTGTTCGGATGTGGCTCACTCTTAGGCAGGGGGTTCTCTTGTGAATAGCTGAATGGAACAAAGTGTGCCACAGATGCAGCTGCTGTTGTGTCAGAAAGTAATGGGGTGAATAGAGGAAGAATTTGCATGAGCCGTGCAAAAGATTTGAGCATTATGTTATACCAAAAAGAGCCTGTCCTGGTTAAATATCAAGTGTAGTTTGAGTGTACAGTGTAGCTTCTATGTAATGACTCATAAGGTTGTTCATTCATAGTTCTGTTGGTTTGTCTATGTTGTTTTGTTATACACAGCAAAACATTTTTTTGCTACATGCACTCCGACATTTTCATTCCATTTCTCCCCACAAATTAGGCAGTCCATCTGGCGTCCTTTTTACTTTAAAAATGTATCATTGAGGTACAGGACTCAATGTTCAAACTGAAACTTTCACCACTGAGTGTAGAAAACAGTCAATGACTGATGAAATTACAGCATCATGTTCATTCTGGAGGAGGGAAGTGTGAAAGGGAGGGTTTAATATGAGACAGAGAGTGAAAAGAGCTGAAAGAGGAGGGCTTCATGGGTGGTTCCATCTGTTGCCTTTGGTTTGGTTGAATGACTGACAGGGGCGTCATGCAAATGTGAAGTACAGAGAGCAGACACAGACAGGAACTCTAAATGCTGCTTTCTCTGGCCACACACATGCACATGTTCTTCACACAGCCGTCCTCAAAATGCATTATTTAAAACAACAGGGTCTGCGTTTGTTGCATTTCCTTCTAAAAAACTGTGAGTAATAAATAGTGTTAAGCAGATATTGGACAACTGGCTGATAAAGGTAATAGGTAATACTTGTATTACATGCTTTACCAGTACTTTATGATCTGCGTGTCATTGAAACAGGTTTTGTGACTCTGCCATTAGCATCAGCTATCAAAGGAAAAGCCTTTAACCAGAGGGAGTCGTACTGAGCCACCGGTTAACGTCCATTGCAGTGTGTGGTGTATATTACCTGGGGGTGTCACAGTGATGAATAGCCTGGCGTTGCGTGCTAAAATGTTTATACTCCAGTGGTGTTATTGCGTGTAACTGGCATCCACAATCAGGCTGTTTGGGGAAACCCGATTGGGTCAGTTATTGTAGGAAACATGAAAGGTTGGGGAAGTGTGTCTGTCTGTGAGCTAGTCAGTAAAAAATCTCAAATGAGAGCTCTTTGATACCTTGAAAGACTGTTGATGTCAGGTAACCGAACATTTCAGGTTCTTCAACAGACTTTTTAGGATTATTATAAAAAATTAACCACCACATTAACTTTTTAAGCTCTATATTTCTTATATGTCAACACTGTTGTGTAATGTTGGAATAAGTTGTAATGTTGGAATATGTGTAATGTTGGAATAGATGTAATGTTGGAATAAGTTGAAACTTCATTAAAACTTAACTGAGAATTCAATAAAGTCATTAATGAAAGAGCAACTTCTAAACAATTAATTCTGGGCATAAAATCATATACTCTCTTTGTCTTTTAGAAAGTACAACATATTTGTCCGACCGTTTAATGAGTGTAGTTGGATAATAGATCCTTTGAGTCATATGAAGTACATAGTTTATGACAGCAGGAAGTTACCATTACATCATAACTGAGTGATAAGACGATGTGTAGTAATTTATAAATGTACAATAATAGTTTCAATTTACAATAATATTGTAGGTTGTTATTTAATAGGTTGTTATTGTATATTTATCCATTTAATACAGATAGGGACTGATTAGATCTTACAATATCTGTTCACATATGTGCTTATGCAATTTATAATGTTTTGCTTTTGCCAGCTTTTGCTGTGCTCTGGGGTGTATTATCTTTGACAAAAGTAGGTATATCCCAACTGCTCCCAACAAGTCATAAAAACAATGATCAGCAATCATTGTGTCAATACAGGTGCTATAGCTCTGTGTTGTATCTGTGTCACCTCTATGTGAATAGTACCACCCACAGTCAAAATAAGACATGCATGTTTCAAACAAATGACTTCTTGCGTAAACTGTTTTTTTAAACTTTATCAAAGATATTTTTGAAGTATTTTCTGTTAATATTTAAGTGAGCATCACAATAGCCATCGTTGAGCAGAGCTACTGGATATATTTTCATAACCTCTCCACAGGAATCCCTTGGATTCAGTGACAACACAGACAGCATGGCAAACAGAAAGACTGGATGGAGAAAGTATAGCAGTGGATGGTGTTTTAAAGAAAGTACATAAATGAGTGAAAAGGGACAACAATGAAACAGATAGAAGCAGAAAAGGCATAAAGAGTAAAAGCAGAATTGACAAAAGAAAGAATGAAATAGAAGAAGAAAAGAGAGCCTGAAAAGAGGAGAGACGTAATTGACTGAAGTTGGGTGGCAGAGAGACTAGTGTGTTAGTGGGCTCTCTAACTCTCTCTAATTGGAGCTGTATTCAGACCTGGCTTTAGTTCTCAAACTTGCTAATGGAGCGTAAAACTCACACACACAAACACACGCACACACACACTGTTTGTCTCTGTAAAGCTACAGAGGATAAGTGTTGCTGGGCTACAATGTGAATAGATCAGAAAGGGATTCGACACCTCCCATGGAGGGTATTCACTGCCCTATTACATCTCTGCTTGTAATACCTCTCGCTCATTCATTCATACATACATGGATTCCAAATACTTACATTAATGGAGGATGTAATCAAAGCGGGTTGTAGGAAGCAAAATGTGTTTGCCTTTGTGCAAATATCTGTTAGCTGAATGTTGCTTTTAATATTCTGATCTGATGATGTCATTGGGACCAAAATTGTAATCCTGAAATGTGCTTCATGTGGTAGCTGGTTTTAATTATCTGCTTTTAAGTCAAATATATAATTTCACATTACTAAATAAATCTAATCTTGGGATACAGCAATGGCAGTCATTTTTAGGTTGTAATAGCCCCATAAGTATACTTCTACACATTTTTGCTTTTAAGAGTTTTCTGGTTTTACCTCACTTGAACTTTTTGTGCTTTTTTTATCCAGAATATGAATGTGCAGTTTTTATTTGCTTTATATTTTGCCTTTCATTCTGATCAATTACCCCAATATGTAAACACACAATGGCATTAAATAATTAGTGTTATCATACCTGATCATTTTTTATCATTTGCAATTTGCTTAAATGTATACATGGTGTTAGTTAGTTAGTTTTATTTTTTTAGATTTTATTTCCTGTATACAGTTTTTGGACCACAACCTTGGTGGCAAATACGTCACACTGGATTTACCCCCCTTTTTGTTTCTAGTTTTACTGTGGATGAGTGTTGCTGACATCTGATCCTTTTTTGATTTTTAATTAGAGGTCTTGAGTCAAACTCTCATTGCCACGTGGTCACTTCAAAACAGAAGAAAATTGCCTCCAGTGATGCATCCAAAATTTGGTAAATTTAATTGATCTTATGGCCAGTTTTCGGTTCATTAAATTGTGAATGCAAGAACAAAATATATGACCACCAATGTTGGTGTACTATTCTTTGTTGTGATACTGTCCACATAGACATTGACTCATTTTGTAGTCCACTCAAGTCTTTAACTTTCTGTCTCAAGAGTTTTTCATGCTTGGTTAAAAGGATTTTTTACAGATGAAAGTTACAGGCCGGAATATAGTATTTTTGACATTTATGTCTTTCACAATATTATTACTATTATTATTGGTGGTAATCGTAATAGTATATAATTATGTTACCTCCATTTCGTTTGTAGACATAAGCTGTATATAAAATTTCATATGGTTTATGACAGGAGAAATTAAACGAAATGTTAGCATGTTTTTTCTTCGAAACGATGTGGGCGCTTAAAAAATTTAATTCACCCTTTCTGACGTCGTAGAGCAAGTCGTGATGTATTTTGAGTCGATTCCTTCCGTTTGGTACAAACGCCTTTTTCTTGATCTGTTTTTTGAGTTCTAGATTGTCAAAGAAGTGTTATTAGTTTGCAGCACTTAAAACTCACAATTTTCTCGTAAAAAGCAATTAGCAGAGTAATGATGCAGGAACAAAAAGCAGGAAAATAACAACAATATCATTTATATATTGTTAGATTATTTCAATCAATAATAATAATAATAATAAATGTTTGTTGTTGTAGTTGTTATTAAAATTGTTATTAGAATTACTTGATTTTAGTTAATACATAATTACTTGTTGGTCTAATTTAATCACTGCACAACTCATTGTTTAATAACACATTACAACATATTACAAAGTGCGTGTAATTGTAACCAGATACTATTTTAAATATATACAGAAATTGCTATGGTTTACTCGAGCAGTTTGTAAAAATGTGTATGAGACAAAACAATGCAATTGGTGAATTATGACCAAAATATACCTAACGTAAAACAGCATTTTATAACATGAACTACGGTTAGATTATTATAGAAAAGCTCTATTAAAACTCAATTACCGTAAAAGCATGAAAACATAACAGCACACTAAAGGCATAGGAATAAAAAATTGAGTTTAGTGAGTGCAGCTCTTCACAAAAATTAGTTTAGATTACCATTATGAGATGTACTTTTGTGTACTGGTGGTACAATAACAGATGGTGGTCTACAATAACATCTGCTAGACTACCTGAACATGAAAATGCTGTTGTATCTCGGGGTTTATAGTGAAGGGGAAATAAGGACAGGTGAAATTAGGAGATCATGTGTCTCTCCCTTAACTTCTGTCGCGCCAAACTCTTTCTCCCACGTCGGTGTGTGTGTGTGTGTGTGTGTGTGTGTGTGTGTGTGTGTGTGTGTGTGTGTGTGTGTGTGTGTGTGTAAAAGGCGCCCTGTGGGGATAGAAGGTGCATTCTTATTATTTCAAAATGATATTAAGCAATTGCTCCTAACTCTTAAGAATTTAAATGCAGCCTGAATATTTCTTGTTGGTGCCTTTATGCGAAAGCTATTGGCTGGGTTTAAGGACTCTGGATCCCGTTAGCTTGGAAGGATGCACGCGAGAAATTCTTAAGATCTCCCATTTATATATGAAAAAGACAGTGTGGAAATTATAAGTCATTGTAAATTAATAAAATGTTTCAGTTTCATTTGTTTATTTATTAACGTTAGTTTTTACCTATTTCTTCAAACGGCGCACTATTTGCCCTTGTCGTGTTTATCTGCAGTCAGCGGTAGCTTGGTTACATCACTGTGACATTACTCTATTTGTGTGCATGTAAGCGTGCGAGCGTTTCCTGCTCCATTGGCCTACTGAACTATCTCCACTGTGCATTTCCTTTGCGTCTGCTCCAGATTGCGTCTACACACATTTTGCGCTTCTGTGCACGAGTCTCCACGCACAGCCACAAGGAAACACAAATGCAATTTTGGAAATTAGTAATTTAGTTTCAATTTTAATCAGTATAGACTATAGTTCATTTAAACCGCATTACATTTAAACGTAGTACACATTTGATAGCCTAAAAATATTTTTCATCTGGGTTGGTTTGAAACATTTTGATTGAATTTAACTCATTGTTTAACAACATATTACAAAGCGCATGTAATTGTGACCGGATACTGTTTTTAATATGTACATAAATTGCTGTGGTTTTACTCGAGCAAATGATAAAAATGTGTATGAGACAAAACAATGCAATTGGTGAATTATGACCATAATATACCTAACAAAATGACGTCTAAATGGATGCACGAGAGAAAATCTTAAGATCTCCAGTTTATAAATGGGGAAATTACAAAAAAGACAATGGGGAAATAATAAGTCGTAAATATTCTGTTGTGGTCTTTATTGTTGTTCTTTTAAATAAGTTTATCTGTAATTGCGAACAATTATCCTGTATATCCTTCATTATGATGGCTGAAGTTCGTAGGTCCACACATACGGGATAAAGCGTTTCGCCCTCTGTTAAACTGATCGCGTTTCCTGTTTTTTTCCTGTTTCTCTAGCCCGCTTTGTAATTGAATTCTGGCCCTTGCAATGGCCGCAGATGACAAAAAGAAAAAGTGTAGAAGAGTGTACTCCCTTAGACAGGGCCAGCTGGATCAGATCACGCCGATTATCATCGTCCTGAGGGCAGGGAAACAACACGTATCTCACCCCAGTGACACTATCCTGTCGCTTGGTTGTAATTACGGAGATAAATGTGGGAAAGAACATGCGATATGTAGGCCACGATGTTTAACCGACATTGACGCCTGTGTTGTCTGCTAGTAATTAATGAATATAACGAGAATATTAACATAAGTTATATCATATAACATAAAATATACAGGCCAGCCTCTAAAAAGCGCCACCACAATGCCTTCTGTGATCACGCGGAATACAGAAAAATTATTGATTTTATGAGATTGCGAAGTGTTATTGCAGGTGTATGGAAGTATGGAATAGGTAATACGAAGTGATAACTTCCTTTTTATTACTTTAAACTATTATTGCAGTTCTGCTAGAGTGTTGTCTGAATTACAGAATTTATATAACCAATAATAATTTTGTGTATTATTATTATGAACTATTTTATTTTACATTTATTTATGTGGCAGATAAAAGCGACTTATACAGTGATTCTGACAGTGATTCAGGTACACATTTATCAGTACTTGCATTCCCTGGGATCGAACCCACAACGTTTGCGCTGCTAACGCAATGCTCTACCAGTTCTATTGCTATCATTTTAATAAGCTGTTTTATTAAGTCCTAAGTGAACCCTGTTATCTGGATGCTTTATAAATTGTATCCTTCTATCTTAAAATGCAATTGCTGTAGCTGAGCTTTATTTCCAAGCTTCAGAAATAACGTGCCACCGTTTAATGTCAAGCACAGCACTCGGATTCTCTTGACTTATAGGTCATTTACAGTGTTTGGATAACGCAACACATTGTCCTCTCATCGATAATTGGTAAATGGGCAGCACAACAAGAGTGTACAATAGTGTCAGAGCACTGTAACTTGTCGTTTTGTTTTTCTTTAGTAGAGTGACCACAACAATTTTCACAGAGGCCTCGGTTGTATTGGACAGCCATCAAAATCTGTAAGTTGGGTGTCCTGGATCATTCTGTCTAAAGTAAAATCTTGTAGCGAATTTTGTCTCATCAGATCACAACAACTCGTTGGTAACCTTTACATTAGGGTTAACTGCGCCTCTATTATCTCCCCTGTCTCTCTCTTAAAAACAGTCGTTTTCCTCGACAAATGTTGCAACAGCAAAAACTGCAATTTTTCGGTTGTTTTGTCGTCTTTCACCTTGTTGTTTTTTCTCTTACTATATAGTTTAAATGCCCTATAGGTTTACTCATCTTAAATAATGTAGAGTACTTAATATTTAATATTGGTGAGGCCTCTTTAATTAAAAGTGCTGTATCCGGTCCTGACAGAATGTTTTTAGAATTAATACCAAGTAATACAAAAGGCAGTAGACAGTTAACCTATATACACATTTAATACTTTAGCTTATCAATAAGGTAATTTCCACTCTGCTTTGTAAAACAATATTTATTATTTGTAAGAAGCAGACCGTGTAAAAAATATCACACTCCGAGTATACAATATCAAAGAATGTACATTGTTTATTAGGCTACTGAAAAGTACACGTTGTATAAAAATGCACGATTTTAACCATCCTGAATTTCCATTACAAAGTACAAATAAAAATTATTTTTGCCAAACTAGAAAATATTTGTGTTTTCATACACAATATTTCATCGTAGACATTAGACAATGTATTTTATAGCCTGTTCAAAAACGTTGTCCTGAGACGCCCTTGCTGTGATTACTACAATCACATTGACAACAAAAAGCTCGTGGGGGGAAAATAAATTTAATTAAAATGTTAACATAAATATATATTTCGTATTTCACAGCTTGAATATAGGCACGAAAGTGTTAATGTCCAACATTCAGCTGTTTTTAATAAAGAAACAAAACAATACAAAAATAATCCTACCTTAAACACAGGAGTGTATCGCTTTAAACATTTTTGCAGTTTAGTTAAGAAATTAACAGCCGCTTGTGCCGCTGACAATCCGGTTTGCGAACGTTTCGTGTAAAGACGTTGGTCCGTGCAAGACTCCCGGTAGTGGATGTGGCGGATTTGGGGAGTGCTGAGACTCGAGGCTCTGCTGCATCACCGGGACCACCGGGGAAGTCCGCGAGGCGCAGTGCGAGTGAGTAGGGCTTAAAGAGCTCCCGATAATGCTGTCTATGGAGAAAGGTGAACGGTGAACCGGAGATTTAGCTGCAGTCTGTATGGAGGAGGAAAGACTGGGACTTAGAGAAGGATAGAAACGAGAGCGAGTGAGTTCCGTAGTGGTTGGCATGAGGGAAGGCGCGGGGATGAGAGTTCCGGTGTGATGATGCCGGGACGTGGGCTGCATCTGCTGTTGCTGCTGCTGAAAGGCAAGAAGCGCCGAATGTGCGTGATAGGACTGAAGCTGTAGACCGTATCCGCAACCATAAGGTCCATAGCCATACGCAGTGGCCCCGGGGAGAAAGCCTCCGTGCTCCCGGAGAAGTTCGGGCGCCTGCTGGCGTTTAAAGCGTTTCCGGCGCCGTAGAAAGCTCCCGTTATCAAACATGTCTGCTGACTCTGGGTCCAGTGTCCAGTAGTTGCCCTTTCCAGGGTTCCCTGGCTCCCGCGGTATCTTGACGAAACAGTCATTTAAGGACAGGTTGTGCCGAATCGAATTCTGCCAAGCTGGGAACTTTTCCCGGTAGTATGGAAATCTGTTACTAATGAAGTCACATATCTCGCTTAGCGTCAGACGCTTCTTCGGACTTTGGAGTATTGCCATGGTGATGAGTGCGATGTAGGAGTATGGGGGTTTCACCAGGTTGTTTTTAGTCGCTGGCTTGTAAGGATCCCGTGCGTTGGAGGCATCCATGCAAGGCGGGGAATCGGTAAGAAGGATCTCGTCGTGCATCTGAGCCACTTCATCCACGTAGGAGCGCGTGTGGCCGTCACCATCATCTCCCTCCCCGACAACGTCGATGTCGGTCTCCTCTGAGAGCACAGACGCATCCGACATCTCGGAGCTCAAAGTCATGGCTCTCTCGCGCTGCCGCGCGGTTCCGGATGGGCTACGGCGGAGAAGCGCAGGGCGTGTTGAGCCTGCGTGTTACCTGCGCTCTCGGTTTGAGAGAACTCATAAGACGCTTTGGGCAGATGAGCGACAGGCAAAGAGGACGTGCCAGTGTGCCACCAGTGCCATATGATTTTATTGCAATAATGTCGGCTCTGAAGCAAGAGGTCGCCTAGATCCCAACATCCACACGCTTATTGTATCGGGGGAGTATCGGGATAGACCCTCCTAAAGGCCAAACCAGGATTCCAAAGAGGGCGGACCTTTCCTTGCTCTTTATACTACCTCTCTGATCACATGATAGCACAGCGTCACCATTGCTATTGAGGAGATAAAAATATCAAGCAGAGGGTCTTAAAATAAATCAAACAACTGTGAAGTTCATATCTATCTTCGGTCAGCGCTTATTCGATCATTTCTTGGGACTTTTCATCACCTGGATAAAATGCTACTGCCTTCATTAATAGCCTATAAATTCGGAAGCTCAGCTAACTAAGCAGCACGTTACGGTAGGACCCTCCCCTATTATTATTTATATAATAAATGCAAAAAAAAAAAAAACAGAAATAAATGTTTTAACTGCATTATTCGTGATGTTGGGGATTGCATTTAATGTAATGTTTCTGGACATAATGGTATTGTAGTTTATGGTTTGTATTTTTTAAATGCTTTCACGCATTCAGTGGGCCATGTCTGCTTCACTACGCATAGTAGTTTGCGTGACACAGGAGTGCCCCAGATCATCCGCCAGCCATTAGTAATGGAAAAAAGTCAGCTGTTCACTCGCGTCAGTCACGCGGATCACAAAAGAGCAGTCGAGCTTGCGAAAAAGAAAAGTAGTGCGAAAGGGCCCGAAAGTGTCATATTTATGTTTTCAATTGTTAATTGGCATTTATATATATTACTTATATATATCCTTTTTTTCCATTTTATTGTTACCCAGTAAAATATTTTGTATATATTGAAAAAAATAAAAAATATGAATGATAAATAAAAAACAATGCGCTGATAAAAAATGGCATGAGCCTAAATTAAACTTGAAAGACTTGAAAATAAAGTAAATAAATAAGTTTACGATAATAAAACCGATACAAAAATACTGCTTAAAAATCCAATAATAAACATTAACAACTAATGACTTTTAAAACAAACAGGCTAAAAATCAGTAATCATAATAATAATTTCTTTATAAAAGTATTTTTGAACGAAAACAGACCTGCACTGTTTATTTGAGTTTTCTTTCTTTTAGAGATCTGAAAGTGTCTGTCTTTGTCAACTATTTCTATTTATGTTTATTTTCTCACGTTTGTTTTTACACTGAGTCTAAAGCCGAATGCCGTTACAAAGGCTGAATAACATTAAAGAGAAAATCTATCAGCTGTGAAACCTAATTGCTGAGGTTAACTTACAAACATTGCAATAACAAGACTTAAATGGCTTATTTTGTGTATAGTGTTTTTTCACTGTTTTACTTTGTATGAACAATTTAAACTTCATAAATGTATTTTAAAATTGTAACAGTTATAAAAATGGAATGAACTGTTAGTTATTCCTGTAATTATGTTATAGTAGGATTAATAAGTAACTTTAATATAACTATATTTATATTATAATAATACTACTACTAATAATAACAATGTATTATTAGGGTTTAATATTAAGCATTATTTATTTAAATTACTGTTCGGATAGAACACAAACCAACAAAGAACACTTAGCAGTAGCAGCTGATTTTGTACTCGCTTCACTAATTAAAAGAATAAAAAAAAATTGGAACACATAGAAATTGAACGTTGGCTACTAAAACAACTTGTGGTAGGAGTGATGAAAACATACTTGTCCAAAAGACACACAACACTGACCCATAGAAACTCGTCGAACCGACCTAAAAGAAAAAACACTTCAAATTTCTCAAAATGAATCATATTTTCATTCATTATTACAGTTCCATGTTGGTTCTGAAGGATGCAGTGGGTTTAAGGGGTATTTTTGTATGATTGCAAAAACATCTGGTCCGGTTTGATGGCCGTTTTATGGTGACTCATGTGGTCAGGCTTGTGTTTAAACATATATTTACTTATCCAGAGCTGAAAGAGTGCCATCTCGTGGCAGTTTGATCAGCCTGAAGCCAATATAAACGCCTCTGCTAGTTTACGCTGTTTTTCGCAATTTCAGCCACGACCAGTTTTTGTCTCTTATTATTATTATTTAGTAAAATATAAAATCTCTGATGAGTTTGATCAAATTCGTGCGTTTAATTTCATAACTATACATAAAAACTCCTTGGTTTTTGATGATGACTAATTAAATAAAATTAATAATTAACGGTATTTATAACCAGTCCACGGTAATTTTCCAAGGAATTTAAAGTATTGACAAGATGTTCTTGTTTTTTGTCCATTGCCGATTTAAGTAAAAGTCGATGTTGTTTTTTAATGAAACAAAAAATGTTTAGAAGGAAAGTTGATTTTTGTCAATACTTGTATAGCTGTATGTGAGAGATACTATAACGAACAAAGATTGTACAATATAGGTTTAATTTAAACAGTCTAGCTAACTCTAAATTTTGCAATGACTTCGTTTACAGGTAAGCAAGATATTTTCATTGTGGGTTACATAATCACAATCATAAGTGGCTTGAAATATTCTTAGAACCTGAAGGCTTTATAAAAACCTACAGTTGGCCACACTGACACAAAATCTACGATTTAGATTTAAAAGTAGCTTATAAAAACTTGGAGAAGCTGCTTTATTGTGGCTGTATGTTATATTTAGAGGAAACTACGCAAATTTTATATAAAGTTCGGTCAAAAAAATTTAATTTAAGGGAAAGTTAGCTTCTTAGCTAGGACATTATGGTATTAACTTTGACCTAAACAATGTTAAAAAATGCTCACGTGGTTTGTATAAATACATGTTATACATAGACCCTATTTAATTTATTTAATTGCAGCCTAACAACGAAAATTTTGTTACTAGCTAGGAGTTGGACAATTCATTGGGATGTCAGTATGCACATCACGTCATCGTCAGGACATCACAATGACTGAAAGTCATATCTACATAATTCATATGAGCGTGCAAGTGAATTAAAAGGAGTTTTGAGAACTGGGCGTCGTGAGCCTGGTCAGGGCTCGTATGTGCAGCTAAACCACATCTAAAGTGTTTCTAAAGTCCCGGAGGGGTGAGCCCATGCGCTTTCCGTGCCACGGGACACCATGAAAGCACTAAACGAGCTAAGGCAATCTCTGCTCTCGATGACAAATCCTATTAATGTAATCTGAATTTTCGAGGTCTGTGGGGATAAGAGCAAGAACTGATTTCAAAAATGCACGACAAAAATTTGGCGAAGACAAGGCTGTTAAGTCATAATTTTATATGTGTGCGTTCTAAAGATGCTTAAACAATTATGATCCCCTCTAACTGATAATGTTCATGATAGATAAAATAGGTCAAGATTTATGTGATGATTTAGATTATTTAAAGTGTTTTGTTTGACGCCTTTAAAGGGCGTCATGTTAATCTACACATGTTGATACGCAAGCTATAACATTCGTACAGTCATTGTAAAATCATTGCTATATCTCATTTTCTCTGGTCATTAAATATAGGTCATTAAACACACATCAGTGGTTCAGCATTTAGCCGACATTGACATTTTAGAAGACACAGTGAAGTGTTTCAAAGCTCTAAATACACGTTTGTAGATTTGAAATCTCACCATTTGAAATAAACTTCTAACAGATGTTATTCAGGATTGTAAAATACTATGCTAATCTGAAAAATGAAACCATTTCAATTTATTTGATTTCACAAACTTAATCTATCCTAAAGTCCTATTTAGGGTATCTTGATTAAAAGTGTAGCTACTACTGGGGTCTTTTTGTTGTTATGTAATTTATCTATTAACCTTATTTATGTAATTGAATATATTAAAACTCGATTTAAATTTGTAACGTTGCAGACATATTTTACAAAAGAGACCCGACAATATCAACTTCTATTCTTGGTCCGGAGTGCAGAAAGGCAGCCATACAGTCTACTGTAGTTCCTGCCCACCGCAGCGCATTTCAGCTGTGTCGTCACTTCCGTCCTTCTCTTTCGCTTCCATCTTGCTCTCCGCGTGTGTTTGCTGCTAGTGTGCAGGTCAGTGAGGCGCTCTAAAATACTCTCTTTCCTGCACAACCACTCCTGGTTCCGAGGCTCAAGGTAAATAAGTACCTTATATACCCAAAGCGGCTGCTGTTTTATAGGATTCAGCTACGAAAAATGGCGCGTTTGGTTCGGGTGAGGCTCGGCCCTGCCGGGAGAGAAGTGGGCCTGAGAGCGCACGAGACTAGCGTTCCTGCTAACACACTGCAAACAAACGCCACCGATCGACCTAACATTATCACATTTATATTTATATATTAACGCTGTGGTAATATGGTTCCTTGATGAGGTTTGACTTTATGCAACTTTGTTACGGATTCCTCTGTCAGCTTCTGTGTATTATCAAGGGGCTAACTTTTCTTTGTAGCCCCCGCCTTTTTGTTTATTCACAGACATACCCGTCGCGCCGTATTGAGTTTGAAACTTCGGATCGCTGGGTAAAACTATCTAGTTAGAGGCGCTGTGTAGTGTGTATGACAACTATCTGACTGAACTGTTGAGTCAGGTGGTCGCTCTTGCTCCACCGCCTGAACAGGCGTGACAAACCAGTTCCTATCTTGTGCTTATTAGGCCTGAGAACCTCATTACTTACTACTCCACCCATCTTTTTCTGACTTTTAACTGTGCGTGAAATTTGAACTTATCGCTCTTTCTATGAAGTTTTCTTTATGAGCTAAATATAAGTTTGTTTGCATCTATGTCATTTAGATCGCAAATCTTTACCCTCATTTTTTTCTAATCTGTTGAATATTACACAACATCACTGACACCTTACTTTGTGTTTTATAGATGAAAGAAACTATAATGAACCAGGAGAAATTAGCCAAGTTGCAGGCACAAGTCCGCATCGGAGGAAAGGTAACAGTTGCTGTGTTGAGGTGCTTTGGAGACATAGATATAGATAAATACATAGATAAATACATCTTTATAGATGTATTTATGGCATGTTTTTTTACAGGGCACTGCCCGCAGAAAGAAGAAGGTGGTCCACAGAACAGCCACTGCTGATGACAAAAAGCTTCAGTTCTCCCTGAAGAAGTTGGGAGTAAACAACATCTCTGGCATTGAGGAGGTGATGTCTGATTTTGTGGTGTAGATGATTGTTATAAATATCTTGGGAATCGTTATGTATTAGCTTCAGTGTACTTTGAACTTTCAATGGAACTTTGCTTTGTTTCATGCTGTTTTGCAGGTGAACATGTTCACAAACCAGGGCACAGTAATTCACTTCAACAATCCTAAAGTTCAGGCCTCACTGGCAGCAAACACCTTTACTATCACAGGCCACGCAGAAACCAAACAGCTGACGGAGATGCTGCCCTCTATCCTTAACCAGCTGGGTGCTGACAGCCTGACCAGCTTGCGCAGACTTGCAGAGGCCCTGCCCAAACAAGGTGTGTGATTCAGGTCTTGAGAATGGGTCAGATCCTAAATTAACATAATCAAACTGGTTACATTTGTGACTGAAATTAAGTTAGAAATAAGTTTTTATTTCCTATCAACAATTTTACATGGGTGGTGTAAATAGTTATGCAACCAGTGCTGTTTAATTTCCATTTGTTTTACATAAGGTTGGTGTCAACTTTATAACAGGAAGCCTGTAAAACCTGTCAAAACACAGATCCCACTTCCACATTTGATACATACACACATTTAAATGGTCTGTTATTGACTTGTATGACTCCTTTGACTCTTACAAAATGTATTTGCAAAACACAAAATGTGGGCACAGATATGGCCAATGGGAGACACGGTCTCATTTTATTGAGTAACTGACTGAGTCCAGTTACAGGATCACAGATTTTAAAGTGTTACGTTACACAGTTAAAAATAGGTTTGCATTTGTTCTTGATTTATAATTTTCAGGATACAGTTGCTTGTTTGTAAAAATATACACATACTACTATACTATAATGTTTTGCAATTGTGACCCAGAATAAATTTCATTCTTTTAAGTACTTGTTTCATACTGTACACTGAAAATGTTTAAAAGGCTTGTTTGTTTCATTGGGCTGTTCAGAATGTCATTACTCGGCAAGAGAAAATTGGGATTAAATGGGTTAAAGGCATAAAGACAGACTCAGATGTCCAGTGTTGTTCCATTCAATTTGGATATAGCAAGCAGCATAGAGAATTTACACAAAGTGTCAGCTGTGTTTGTGCTGATAACAGGTGTAAACGCATGTATGGGGGAGGGTTGTGTCACTGCTGCTGGTCTATCTGTTATACTCTTGGGAATGTATTTAGATCCTAAATAAAGACACACAAATTACACAGCAGAATATTTCAAAAGCAGACTTTTCCCAAACTGCTCCATTAATGAAATTCAAATAGTTTTGTTTGAGCTGTTGTTTGGCCTGATGCATTTATAAATCCTATAATTTATTAGGAATGAGATTTCATGTTCTTTTGGGGCTTATGCTGAAACCTATGAGCTGATAAATCCATAATTTTTATGTTTAGTCATGCATTTCGTAATCTCTCTTGACAGTAGTGGAAATGTTACATTTTAATTGACAGTAAATGTTCTAGTTTCCCAACTAACAGTGAAATGGTTTATGGGTACACAGTTTAACCCTTTCTCCCATTATTGCAGCTGGTGAAGGAAAGGCTCCAGTAGCTGCTGGAGAGGAAGATGATGATGAAGTTCCAGGTCAGTATGACTCAAACCCTTTCCTTTGCTTGTGTGTTTCTATTAAAACTTGTTTTAAGATAGGTGTTTAAATTCTCTATTGTTTGAGTGTTAAAAAGAGTGAGTGTATGAGTGTTTGCTTTTCTTTTTAAAAAGAGGGGGTTCAACACATAAGGTTGCCATTACAATTTCCCACATCTTGGCCAACTTCAGTCAGTAACCAAGTCTCACAAATGTAAAGTATGATTACTTCTCAGACACTGAAAAATTAGCTCACCAGTGCATTGACAAAGGGTTAAATGCTTTCCCAATTGTTACCGCTTCTGCGTTTTAACCTTTTGTGTCCCCTGAAAACAATCAAACTTCAGCCTTCTGTTAGTGATTTCCATTCTTGACACCCTGGAGCAGAATAGTTGATGTTCCATGGATCAGATTTCAGCTTGTAAAAGGCAACCTGCTTTTGATCCTTGGTGGTTTCATTTTTACAGCTGTGAAGTTCTCAGTCCCACAGTGCTCGTTTATGTTTGCTGTGAAAAGCACACTCATGTGACCCCACAGACAGGCACATATTACTGTTTTCATATTGTGTTTCTGTAAGCACTCACAGGTTGATTCCTAAAGGTGATCTTTTGTGCCTGTCACTTTCACACAATGTTTCATGTTTTTACAGTTGTCTTCTTGAATTGTCCCTATCTATATGAAATTGACCTGTTGATGTTTATTCATTGAATGGCTGTTTTCTCTCTTTACAGATCTCGTGGAGAATTTTGATGAGGCTTCAAAAAATGAGGCAAATTAACTATGGGAAGGAATGGCTGAAATCTCTGGTCTCAGCAGAGACGTGGGACTTTTTCCATTTCTTTTATAAATATATGCATCCCTGGCTCTTTTTTTTTCTTCTCGTGCACTGCTGTGACCCACTTATGTCAAGGCTGAGAGTGAGATTGTTTGTACCACACAAGTTCATGCACAGTTTTGAGTGTGTGTTTGTTGTGTGGTCCAAGAGGCATCTATGCCTCTACCTTCCCTGTTACTGAGGCTTAGTTGTTTGCAGCCTGAATCAACATCTGGAAATAAACATTTGTTATTGACAAAAAGCTTATTAAATTATTGTTTTGTCTTCATTGGGGTTGAGGTCACACTTAATGTTTGCTTAAAACTTTCACCCACAGTTAAAATTTACTGATTAGAAATGCATTTGTTAAAAGATTATTTTCTAGCTTCAAAGCGCTTATCAGATGAATGGGCTCCGTTTCCTTTAAACAAGCTGATTTTAAAGGTAGCGTGACTTTTGGTTATAGAAAGGTTTCTGTCCTCCTAAAATATGCTAGTTTTTAAAAACAATTCGGACATATCAGACTTGTTTGTTTAAATTAAGGTTTATTTACAGTGTTGTAGCACCAAAATTGCAATTAAATAGGACAATCCAATGTACAAATCTGAACAAAATCTTGCAAAGGTGCAAACAGCAATGACAAGCGTTACCTTAACTGTATTTTAACTAACCAGTTACTGTTTTACCCGATTCATTCTTTATAACAGCTTAACAACCTATTCATAATATCAGTCGAGTTTGTAACGTAGCTTAATTGTGGCAAGTTTATCTTCCAGGTACACAATGCAAATTGAGTAAATGTTAACCAAACACAATCACATTGACAAAACTACATATTAACGGATTTAGACACTTTAATTGCGATGTCAGCACTTTTTCATGGGTTTGTTGATTTGTGCATCCTTTTTAACTTCATAAAAACCATGTATCACATGTAAAATGATACTGTCTGCTTTATCAGTTCACTGATATTTAAACACTCAAATATTTTCTCCAAGTTTTCTTATAGTTCCACTTATTCTCTGTTACTTTATCGCTACAGTCATTCTTTGATGCCTTGCAGAAGTTTCAGAAGATGAGCCTCCAAGACCTGTTGAACTGAGAAACAGTGGGAAGAACATCAATTATATACAATATAATTATATATTGTATACTTATATATACAATTATATAAGTTAAGACTGTGAGACCAATACAACAGTGGAGTTATTCTCATATCTATTTTCATATGTCAAAGGTCTGTATATAGCATGTCTTACAAAAGCAAGCTTAATGGTGATATTCATTTTATGTCAGTATGTTAATTGTAATTCATGTATAATTACCATTTCTATGACCCATCGCCACAGCCATGTCCATAGCATTGAACCCAGAATCAGATTCCATGGTGGGGTCGGCTCCACTCTCTGTTTAGTGATTAATATTTATTACACTACAATGGACAAGACTTGTGGAAAAAAAACACCACAATGCAATACAATTAAACTGAATGAATTTAATGTAAGCTTTTACCTAAGAGGATTTCCACACAGCGAACATGATTACCATGAACTGCATAAAGTAATGGAGCGCCACCATTCTGAAAAATACATACACTGCCTCATTAAACACAAGCATTAATTCTGGATGCTGCACTTTTGATATTAAGTCATAAATGTACTTGAAATCTCCAAACAAAAGCAGCAGTCATTGAATAAAATAGCAGTTCTCTTACAACTAGCTTGTCCAATAAAATTATTGGAACTACCTATTGTATAACCAAGTAATTACAGCATTAAAAGCACTATTTTATATGACTTCCCAAAACCACAAACAAAATCCTCAAAAATATTTAAACTTTTTTAAACTACTAAAACATTTTGTGAAGGTCACTGAAATGTCTGACACGTGATTACTATTCTCACGTCTCCAATTTCAAAAGGTTGTTAGTTAAACAACTCATGGGTTGAAACATGGACTTCTACTTACCCAGTCATACTCGTTTACATCAACCCCACAGTCGATGAGCATTTTAACAATATCTGTGTATCCTTTACTGCAGGCCAGTGATAATGCACTCTCTCTTCCTTTGGCCAGGAGATGAGGATCTGCACCCTGAAAGAAAATGACATTAATCATAAAATATTGTTTTTGTCCTGTGTGCCAGGTAAAGTGTATATGTATATATATATTTTTATGATGTAATATGTGTTTGCATGATAATTGGTTAAAGTCTCTGTGTCATTTAAAGTCTGATCCATTTTGCAGGTTGTTCTGCCCATATTCGTACAACAGGTAATGACCACCTGACTGACATGTAAAGTAACCAGCCACAGTTGGTTTTGTGTATTTGTGTGTGAGTAAACCTGACATTGATAATACTGTGATAGACTGGTGAGCATTAAAGTGGCTAATTCACATAATGCTGCAGCAATCTTCCCAAAGAGTTGATGTGAACCGATGTGGTGACTGTGTGGGTAATTGTAATGTTGCGCTCACACTCTGTAACAGGAACTCCACTACAGCGATCTGGCCATGAGCTGCTGCCCACATCAATGGAGTGAATCCCTCTTCATCCTGAAGGTTGATCACAGTCTCTAATGGAAAGTGAAACAGGAAGGTAAGTGTCAGTGATTCAATCCTGCATTTTTCTGGTTCACATTTATCACAGGTTTGGCCATGACAGACCAAACTGTAGTTTTACTATCACAACAGTTGTATACAGAAACCAACCTTGTTCTATTCGACTTGCTAAAAACACCATCTCTCCTTGTGCAGCCAACTGGTGTATAGACAGTGCTAAAAAGGAGAAAAAGAAATATTGGTGAGGATGACTCCTCTGAAAAAGAGGGACTATGATAGAATGATGGATTCAGATAGTAATACCAAAGTTCTTTGATATGTACATAGTTATAAATGTAAAGAGGGGG